>JACEFZ010003485.1:0-80080 GCA_014155875.1 Cepaea nemoralis | reverse complement strand
CTTTTAAAAAAGGGTTTTTTTTGGAAAAAAAATTTTAGTAAGAATGGTTTTGTTTTGAAACTTGTGTGGAACAAATGAAATGATTTTTGCTTTTAATTTACATTTCAGTGGGATAAATAAATATATAGTAAAAATGTTTGTTTTAACCCTTTTAGGACGGAACAACTTGGGCCAAATTTAGGTTTCCCTCTGAAGAAGACGGAGCCATTTTTTTGGAGTACAGAAATGACTGAAGTGACAATTTTATAAATTCAAAAGAAAATATTAGAACCCTATATAGGTATATACAAGTATATATTCTTAAAGAGGATATAGTAAATTTTATTTCTGGTATGATTAAATTTGTTTGTTATTTTTAAGAAAATTTTTGAAACCTCATTTGTATTTTGTGAAAAAAAAATATTTCATACCACAATGTATGAATTGGTACTAAATTTTTAAAAAAAAGGGGTATCACCTAAAATTTTCATTGAATACCACACCACTTTAGAAAAATTTTAAAATTTAGGGTTAAATAAACAAACCTATGAAGCCCCTATGACATTTGTAATAGGTTGGTTTAAACTGGTGAATTTTTGGGGGGGCCCTTTGCCATGAAAGGGTATAGAAAAAAAGCTTCTTATTCCCAACAACAAAACTGGGGGGACACGAGGTTGAACCCTCATGGGCACTTTCTGTATCACTAAATCATTATCTGACAGCCCTGAACTAACAAAATCGCTACTATCAGAGCAAATTAATGCTAGTACGTCTTCAGGTTCAAAGTGGCCATTTTAAACTCAAAAATCCACAAAAAAAAATGGGTTACTTCGGAAAAAACTGCAAAAATATGCCCACTGTCTGAATCACGCTAGAAACGGAAATGTGGGGGCAAAAATGGCTGACGATTGCAAGGAAGCATTTGATGGTTTTTATATTAAAAGAAAACCCAATCAAAGCAGTTCTTACAACAGGATGGGCCCCAAAAAGGGCCCCAACCGGGTTTTCAAGGGGCCCGTTGGTGACGTCACGGCCACTATATGGGCCCCCGTCGTCTTTAAAGGGTTAATAAAATGAAAGGGCATACTTAAAAAACCCTTTAAAACAAACAAATAAGCCTAAACTTCGTTCATTATATGGAATGAAATAAATAAATAGTGACAATATAATGCTTTACAAATCTTATTAAAGTTCACTCATGTAAAAGATAGTAACAAACATTACGTCTGCGGGATAAATCAGATATTTGGTTTACAAACACGAAGGCTTCTTTATTTTGAATCTGAATTCTGGAGGCATAAAACTACACTATAAAGCAAATAATTTGTGAATAATGTTTTATTCATTTCAGTGGGACCAATTTTACTTTTCCTTTCATTCGCTTAAAATCTATTGTCTATATTTGTAATTTTGTCTCTTGTATAAACTCCACTGAATTAGACACTAAATTAGCATTATTATTTTTTTTTTTTCAAAATGAAGGCAGTAACAACACTTCTGGGTTATAACAAGGAAATAATGGCAACAGAGAAAACTTTGTTTCATTTCTTTCCAATATCAAAAGGTTAAATCAATTTCTGTATTTTATAAACAGTCACCTTCACCCATTTACAGTAATGAGTACTGAAGATGTACTTAGTACAAGAATGTTGTTACTTTTTCTCCCCATGTTTTAAATGCACCTTTCATTTTTGTTATCTCATAAATCTGAATCAGCACCCTGAGCTCCCACAGACTCTGACACATCAACACATTCAGTCCTGGAGGAGATGAAACCTCCATGGCACTCATTCACATAGCGATTATAATACTTAAAGAATCATATATGTACACAGCTTTTAAGCAATATTCTATACATTGCAAGAACAACACAACTCAAAAAGTATGACAATCAACCTGTCTGTACAAAACTAAAATGTAAATGGAAGAATGGGGTTCAGATTTTCTCCAAAACAAACTAATCTCACCTGCAACTCCGCCATTTTTTTTTTTTATTTACACTGAAACGTCTTATTTATATTCTGACTTGTTTTGTATTCTCGCTGTACAACTACAGCAAAATGCAGCTCATTAACATATCATAATCATGCACAATGAATGACCAATGTCAGAGACAAATTTAAGTCTTTGAAACGTGGTTATAAATACAAAGCAGTGAAAAATTATGGGAGGAGGAGAAAATAAACAAAAGTGTATTGCAAATGCTGAGATTGATGAAAATGTTAGTGGATGAGATCACAGTTAGACAATTAAGGTACTTCAGCCTTAAAAAGAGATGCAGCTCTTTGTTAAAGTATGCACTGGAGGGGAAAAACAATCCACAAACAAGATTAGAAGAGGAAAGACTGGATACATGGATAAATGATATATAAAACTTGATTAAATACTGATTGTTTAGATATCCAATGAACAATAGGAAATCATTAACGTGTTAATTTCTTAAATTAAATGATACTCATACTGCCATCAAGAAATGGAACATATGTGCAAACTTGACATTAATACTCTGATAATATTTCTTTCTCAGATACTGAGATACTCATATGTCATCAAGAAATTTTTTTTTAAATTTAAATTTTTTTTTTTTTTTTTTAATTTAATTTAATTAAAATTCTTCTTGGGCCTTTAAAAAATTAAAATTTTTTTTAATTGGGGGGGGGGTTTTTAAAATTTAATTATTAATTTTTCAAATAATTTTATCCTTTTTTTCCCCTTTTTAATTTTTTTTTTTTTTTTAATTATTTTAAATTTTAATAAAAAAAAATTTTTTTTTTTTTTTAATTTTAATAATTAAAAATTTTTTTTAAATTTTTAAAAAAATTTTTACAAAAAATTAATTAAATAATTAATAATTTTATTTTATTAATAATTTAAAAAATTTTTTTTTTTTTAATAATTTAATCCTAATTTTTTTTAAAAAATTAAAAAATTTTTTTTTCTTTAATAATTTAATTTTTTATTTGGGTTTTATTTTTTTTAAATTTTTTTTTTTTTTTTTTTTTTTTGGGGTGGGATTTTTATTTTTTCCCCCCCTTTTTTTTTTTTTTTTTTTTTTTAATTTTTTTTTTTAATTTTAATTTTAAAATTTTAATCTTTAAATAAAAATAATTTTTTCTTTTAATTTAAAAATTTTTTTTTATCTTTAATTTTGAAAAATTTTTTTTTAAATTTTTTTTTTTTTAAAAAAAAAAAAATTTTTTTTTTTTTTTTTTTAAAAATAATTTTTCTTTTAAAAACATTGTAAGCGAGGGTCAGAGAAGAAGAGTCGAGCAATACAGAACTGGTCTCATTTCCTGCTACATGCTGAGGGAGACAGAGGGGATCCGAGCACTTATGAACTAAATGGTTCAATGTGCAGTGAGAATAATTTGACAACTAACTGACTAGCTACCTAGCTAATTGACTACCTAACTGACCAACTACCTACCTAACAAACTAACTAACTATTTAGTTAACTACCTAGCTAACTAACTTATTAACTAACAAACTAATTGATTACCTAGCTAACTAACTGATTAACTAACAAACTAATTGATTACCTAGCTAACTAACTAACTGAATAACTACCAAGCTAACTGAATAACTAACAAACTAATTGATTATCTAGCTAACTAACTAACTGAATAACTAACAAACTAATTGATTACCTAGCTAACTAACTAACTGAATAACTACCAAGCTAACTAACTGAATAACTAACAAACTAATTGATTATCTAGCTAACTAACTAACTGAATAACTAACAAACTAATTGATTATCTAGCTAACTAACTAACTGAATAACTAACAAACTAATTGATTATCTAGCTAACTAACTAACTGAATAACTAACAAACTAATTGATTACCTAGCTAACTAACTGAATAACTACCAAGCTCCATCCATCCATCATGTGCCATGCCGGTAAGCGTGGGCGGTCATGTTCTGCCATCTCACTCGATCACCAGAGTCGTGGATCAGCTCCGTGTTTCTGTCTCGACCATGCCACAAGGCCAAGCCATCCAGGTACTTGCTTCTAGGTCTTCCCCTTGGTCTGTTCCCCTCGATCTTACCAAGCTAACTAACTGAATAACTAACAAACTAATTGATTATCTAGCTAACTAACTAACTGAATAACTAACAAACTAATTGATTATCTAGCTAACTAACTAACTGAATAACTAACAAACTAATTGATTATCTAGCTAACTAACTAACTGAATAACTAACAAACTAATTGATTATCTAGCTAACTAACTAACTGAATAACTAACAAACTAATTGATTATCTAGCTAACTAACTAACTGAATAACTAACAAACTAATTGATTATCTAGCTAGCTAACTAACTGAATAACTAACAAACTAATTGATTACCTAGCTAACTAATTGAATAACTACCAAGCTAACTAACTGAATAACTACCAAGCTAACTAACTGAATAACTAACAAACTAATTGATTACCTAGCTAACTAACTGAATAACTACCAATCTAACTAACTGAATAACTAACAAACTAATTGATTATCTAGCTAACTAACTGAATAACTACCAATCTAACTAACTGAATAACTAACAAACTAATTGATTACCTAGCTAACTAACTGAATAACTACCAATCTAACTAACTGAATAACTAACAAACTAATTGATTATCTAGCTAACTAACTAACTGAATAACTAACAAACTAATTGATTACCTAGCTAACTAACTGAATAACTACCAATCTAACTAACTGAATAACTAACAAACTAATTGATTATCTAGCTAACTAACTGAATAACTACCAATCTAACTAACTGAATAACTAACAAACTAATTGATTATCTAGCTAACTAACTGAATAACTACCAATCTAACTAACTGAATAACTAACAAACTAATTGATTATCTAGCTAACTAACTGAATAACTACCAATCTAACTAACTGAATAACTAACAAACTAATTGATTATCTAGCTAACTAACTGAATAACTACCAATCTAACTAACTGAATAACTAACAAACTAATTGATTATCTAGCTAACTAACTGAATAACTACCAATCTAACTAACTGAATAACTAACAAACTAATTGATTACCTAGCTAACTAACTGAATAACTACCAATCTAACTAACTGAATAACTAACAAACTAATTGATTATCTAGCTAACTAACTAACTGAATAACTAACAAACTAATTGATTACCTAGCTAACTAACTAACTGAATAACTACCAAGCTAACTAACTGAATAACTAACAAACTAATTGATTACCTAGCTAACAAACTAATTGACTTCTTCTTCTTTCGTTCGCTTGAAATATGTCTATATCTGCAATGCTGTCTCGTGTTTGAATTTAACTGTCTTTTTCAGTTCACACAGCAGAGTTTATCTTCCACTATCGTCTCTCTAGGCCAGATATGTTATATTTTGGACAGTCTTGAAGTATGTGCTCTGCTGTCTGTGACACCAATCAACATGTGCACACGGCTGTTTCACCAATCTTGAATTTTGTATACATGTGGTTGCGTAATCTATTGTGTCCTGTTCTTAGGCGCAGAATAATGACTTATTTTGGTCTGTCCATAACGTGGTAGTCGTCTTGAGTAGGGTTTGGTGGCCTTCTGACTGATTTGATCATTCTTTTCTTTTGGTGGTATGTAATGGGCACATCAGGCTGTTCTTCTTTGGCTCCTTCCTTAACCAATTGATCAGCTCTGTCGATTCCGGGTACTCCACAGTGGGATGGTATTCACTGTATGGTGACCTTATGCTGACTGCTAAGTTCAGAAAGTAGTGTCCTTAGTACTGGCAATTTCCCAGACAGGAGAGCCTCGAGTATTGATTTTGCATCTGTCAATAGCACCACAGATTGTGTACCATTGCTGGTATTTAATAATTTCTCTGTTGCTATCTTGATTGCCTCAATTTCAGCATTGTAGTTATGGCAGTACTTTCCTGTCGGTACTCTAGCTGTGTCCCTAGTATTATTTGGGTATTCTATGTACACTCCCACTCCTCCATTTTGAACAGCATTTTGTGCTGACCCATCTGTGTAGACTCGGATCCAGAGGTCCTGTGGGTATTCTTCATCAAGGGGGCTGAGTGGTCTCAAGGTATGGTGTCCGCCTCGAGTGCTGGAGGTCCCGGGTTCAGGCCCCGGTGAGGACCGGGATTTATTTAAAAAATCCACCTGGACTTCCAGTAATAAAATTTCCCCTGGTCTCTGGGTAGTGAGATCGGACGCCCGTGTGTATTGTTGCGCACGTAAAAAATCCCTTGGCAGTTGGAAATCGAAAAAAGAGTAGCCTAAAGGCGCTGCCCGGGCAAAATTTTGAGTTAAAAATCTACCCAAAGTATTTCAGGATCCTCACAGGTGCTACGGAGTTCATGCATTGAGCTGAGTTTCTCCAGACTCAGGTTTGAGTTAGGAGGAAAAAGGAACACTTATGGGTTAAACCGTGTGCCGTGATGTTGATCCAATGACTAAACTAAACTAAGGAAGCTGAGAGTGGCTGTTCTGCGCTGCATACTGTTCTGTTCTTCCTTATCAAAAATATTCCTCTCACGTTTGGATTTGTAATGATAGTCTATGTTCATCTTTCCATGGAGTTTGCTCTGCAATAGTTGTTAGGGGATACCAACTGTGGGTAGATCGGTGGTTTCTCTGCAGAGTCGTTTGGCCTGGTGGATAAAACTACTTCTTTTCAACCGCCCCATAGCTAGGTTTTCAAATCTGTTCTTCATAGGGTGGCCTGGCAAGCTGAGGAACTTTTCTGTTTGTATTAGTGTTTTCGTATCTCTGCGCTATCTCAGTGCTTGTGTCCTCCCCATCTTCTCCATTTCCACTATAGGGGTTGATCTCATCCCTCCTGTGGTGACTCTAAGCGCTTGATTTTGCACCTTGTCCAGCTCTTGTAGTGTGGTTTTTGATGCCGAACACTTACACAGTTGACCCGTATTCCAGGTGTGGTCGTATGTTCTGTTGATAAACTTTGCTAAGATTTTCCCCACTGGATCCCCATGTGGTTCTACTTAGCTTTCTCAGGATGGGTATTTTCCTTCTGGCTTTTGCTACTGCTTTGTTGATGTGCTTTCTCCATGTCAGCCTGCCATCAAATGTTACTCCAAGGTATGTTGGTTCTTTATCTTCTCTTAGGGGTGTTCCATTTATCTGGATCATCCCTGCCTTTTTTTTTTGAAAGGGTGAATATGGTGGTGCTGCACTTGTCAGTGTTTACGCTGATACACCATCTATTTGCCCATGCAACAAATGTATCTACAGCTCTTTGTAGCAATCTGGTGGCCACTGATGCATATTCATTTGTGCTCCATAGAACCAGGTCATCGGCGTACATTGCCGCTTTAATTCCATGCGGTAGATTAGCAACGAGATCATTGATGAAGATTAGAAAAAGTGTGGGGGACAAGTCTCCGCCCTGGGGAACACCATGACGCAGTAGTACTTTCTTGCTCTTGAGTCCGTCTATCTGTACTCGGGCTCTTCAGTTGTGCAAGTATGCTTTCACCCATTTGTACATTCTTCCATTGACTTTGCAGTTTCTCAGTTTCTTCATCAGACCTTCTTTCCAGACTGTCAAAGGCTTTCTTCAGATCCATCCATGCCACAAGCACCAGCTTCTTCTCTTGGATTGCATCCTCAATTTCTTGAGAGAGGTAGGTTGTCTGATCTTCCGTAGAGTAGCACTGCCTAAAGCCAGCCTGCTGTGGCACAAGGATGTTTTCACTTTCAATGTACCACTGCAGTCTGTGATTGATGATATGCTCCATTGTTTTGCAGAGACAGCTGGTGAGGCTAATTGGTCTGTAGCTAGAGGCAATGGAACTATCTTTCCCTGATTTTAGGAGGGGTATCATGATTGCTTCTCTCCAGGCTTGTGAAACACTGCCTAAGGTCCAACTGTTATTGAAGATCTGCAACAGCTTTGCTTTGGCCTCTGTTCCTAGGTCACTGATCATTTCATTGGAGGTACCATCAGCTCCTGGTGACTTTCTCATTTTCAGTTTTGATATGGCTAGCACCAGTTCGCTGATTGTGATGGGTGCCTCCAGAACCTCATGTACTATTTCCTTCTGTCCTGTATGTTGCCGTTTCTCTTGAATCTCTTGTTGTTTCTCTGGATTAATTTTGATATTGTTATCTTGTGCGAATGAGTCCTGCAAAATTGTCAGCTGCTTGCGTTCTTGTTAATATGTTTCCATCTTTATGTAGTGCAATTTTTGAGTTTCTCCCTGTGCCCTCATCGTTAAGTTGTTTTATTAGCTTCCACAATTTCCTTGTGTCTCTATCAAAGTTCAGAGACTCCGTTTTCTCTTGCCAGTTTTTCCATCTAGTCTGCAGCTTCACCCTTTGAAATTTGGCTTTTGCATGCTGGAATTTATTGTGGTGCTCTTGGCTGGGTGTGGCCTCTACTAATTGACTAACTACCTAGCTAACTAATTGAATAACTAACAAACTAATTGATTACCTAGCTAACTAATTGAATAACTAACAAACTAATTGATTACCTAGCAAACTAACTAATTGACTAACTAACTAACTAACAAATTAACTATTGTCTAGTGTACCTGATACAGTCCACTTCTTTTCTATTTAATGAGCACAAAAGTACACTATTCATGTGCTTGCTCCAAAGTTTGAGAACCCCAAGGGATTCCCCCAATTGTTCTTAATTTATGGTTCAGTATGCTCTCACGCATAGGAGAACACAGCGACAAATGGAAAGATTGGTGGCAGAAAAGGCATGAGAGAAATCATGCTGGAGAGTCTCAGACGATGTCATGGAGGAATATCATAGACAGAATTGACCCAGAACACCAGGGACGGAAACCTGACGAGATGCATGAATGCCTGCGACACATGGGAAGTCACAGAATGATGTCACCGGAACTCTCACTGTGTCTCTAATTTTCTGATCAGCACTCACCTGTTCAACCACAGAATGACCACACAAGCTTGAATGATATATACATATATGATTATATGCCATCTTCAAAGTTTCCATTCTCTACCCACGAGAAATGTCACCTCCTTGCACGACAGCCTTCAACTCTTACCTCCAACCAGAGCTGGGTCTCTATAAACTAAAAGCTCTCTAATTATCTTCCATTTATATCATTCGGTAATGTTTTCTGCAAAAGGAAGAAGAAAGAAAAGATGGCCTGAAGAGGAACCTGCTGAGGTCTGTGGTGTTAAAGGCCCATCATATTTCATAGGCGTGAATGCACGGAGGAGTTAGTAGCCTGTCTTATCCTCAGAGAAGGCGACGAACACTGATAAACTGCTCTGTTGATCATGCGAGATGGCGAAACGTGGTTGCCCATGCTTACTGGCACCGCACATGACAATGATGACTGTTTCTCAACAACCAAAACTCATGTTATCTCCGTTTCATCAACAGATGGTATTCCTGAGTCCTCACTGTAACGGAAAGGTCCAGGTTTGGGTGGGTCTAACCAGCCACCTTTGATAATTGATCTAAGCTGAGAACTGATCCATTCTGAGAACTGATCCACTCTGAGAGCTGACCCACTCTGAGAACTGACCCACTCTGAGAAGTGAGCCACTCAAAGAAACTGATCTACTCTGAGAACTGAGCCACTCCGAGAAGTGAGCCACTCTGAGAGCTGACCTATTCTGAGAACTGATCTACTCTGAGAACTGACCCACTCTGAGAAGTGAGCCACTCCGAGAACTGATCTACTCTGAGAACTGACCTACCCTGAGAATTGATCTACTCTGAGAGCTACACTAATCTGTGTAATAATACTAATTTGATCCACTTCTTTACTTGCCACTGTCGCTCGCCTGTGGTCCTATCCTTTTATCAGTGATGATATTCTTGTTCTCTGGCTATGAGCCTAAATAGGGCTGCCTAAAAACCACTTCTGATCTATGTCTAAAAGCCTCCATAAGGCTGCCTAGAAAACCACTTCTGATGTAAGGCATAAGCCTCAATAAGGTTGTATAGACAACTACTTCTGATCCGCAACTGAGCTCGCAAGTGACACTCACAGAAATAGAATTACATTCTTGTAAAAATATAACTTTAAATCAAGGGAGATTATTCGAGTACTCACTATGTTTTTTTCACCCCACAAATTTATGGCATGCATATGAGTGTTAAAAAGCAGCGACCACTCCAACAATCCAGAAATGCTCATATATTTCAAGACACACAAAGCTTCCAGGTAATAAAATAACTGTTACAGCATTTTTTTTTTTTTTACAAAGAATTGTCCGGCAATTTTACAAAGGAAATAAAAGACTAAACATTATTTCAGCTACTGCTAGGTGGGGTGGGGTGTTGTGAACCCAGCGGTGCCGTCAGGTCCCTTGGGCTGTCTTAAAACTGTTATATGTGGTAATGTGGGGTCTGGCTTGATAATCTGTGCTGAACTGATTATAAAAAATAAATAATAATAATGATAAGTCAAATTTCTGCATGTCAAATTTATGCATTTAATACATAACTTAAATGCCATAGAACAGGTCTTAAAATATTGTGGACCCGAAAGAAGAAAAATACTGATTTCTACAACAGCTGAACATTGATTTAAAATGGCCCATGAAAAGTATTATGCTTCAAAAACTGAAATACTCTGGCAATGTTAAACATCACTGGGGACTTGTTGGTGTCGTGGGGAACGAGGACAGGCGGGCAGATTGGCTGGGTGTGCACTGCTCAGTGGAATAGTGGTGTATGATTGGCTGGGTGTACACTGCTCAGTGGAGTATTGGTGTATGATTGGCTGGGTGTGCACTGCTCGGTGGAATAGTGGTGTATGATTGGCTGGGTGTACACTGCTCAGTGGAGTATTGGTGTATGATTGGCTGGGTGTGCACTGCTCAGTGGAATAGTGGTGTATGATTGGCTGGGTGTGCACTGCTCGGTGGAATAGTGGTGTATGATTGGCTCAGTGTGCACTGCTTGGTGGAATAGTGGTGTATGATTGGCTGGGTGTGCACTGCTCGGTGGAATAGTGGTGTATGATTGGCTGGGTGTGCACTGCTCAGTGGAATAGTGGTGTATGATTGGCTGGGTGTGCACTGCTCAGTGGAACACTGGTGTATGATTGGCTGGGTGTGCACTGCTCGGTGGAATAGTGGTGTATGATTGGCTCAGTGTGCACTGCTTGGTGGAATAGTGATGTATGATTGGCTGGGTGTGCACTGCTCGGTGGAATAGTGGTGTATGATTGGCTCAGTGTGCACTGCTTGGTGGAATAGTGGTGTATGATTGGCTGGGTGTGCACTGCTCGGTGGAATAGTGGTGTATGATTGGCTGGGTGTGCACTGCTCAGTGGAATAGTGGTGTATGATTGGCTGGGTGTGCACTGCTCAGTGGAATAGTGGTGTATGATTGGCTGGGTGTGCACTGCTCAGTGGAATAGTGGTGTATGATTGGCTGGGTGTACACTGCTCAGTGGAATAGTGGTATATGATTGGCTGGGTGTACACTGCTCAGTGGAATAGTGGTGTATGATTGGCTGGGTGTGCACTGCTCGGTGGAATAGTGGTGTATGATTGGCTCAGTGTGCACTGCTTGGTGGAATAGTGGTGTATGATTGGCTGGGTGTGCACTGCTCGGTGGAATAGTGGTGTATGATTGGCTCAGTGTGCACTACTTGATGGAATAGTGGTGTATGATTGGCTGGGTGTGCACTGCTCGGTGGAATAGTGGTGTATGATTGGCTGGGTGTGCACTGCTCAGTGGAATAGTGGTGTATGATTGGCTGGGTGTGCACTGCTCAGTGGAACTACTGGTGTATGATTGGCTGGGTGTGCACTGCTCAGTGGAATAGTGGTGTATGATTGGCTGGGTGTACACTGCTCAGTGGAATAGTGTATATGATTGGCTGGGTGTTACCACTGCTCATGGCTGGTGTATGATGGCTGGTGTGCACTGCTCGGTGGAATAGTGGTGTATGATTGGCTCAGTGTGCACTGCTTGGTGGAATAGTGTGTATGATTGGCTGGGTGTGCACTGCTCGGTGGAATAGTGGTGTATGATTGGCTCAGTGTGCACTGCTTGATGGAATAGTGGTGTATGATTGGCTGGGTGTGCACTGCTCGGTGGAATAGTGGTGTATGATTGGCTGGGTGTGCACTGCTCAGTGGAATAGTGGTGTATGATTGGCTGGGTGTGCACTGCTCAGTGGAACACTGGTGTATGATTGGCTGGGTGTGCACTGCTCAGTGGAACACTGGTGTAAGATTGCTGGGTGTGCACTGCTCAGTGGAACACTGGTGTATGATTGGCTGGGTGTGCACTGCTCAGTGGAACACTGGTGTAAGATTGGCTGGGTGTGCACTGCTCAGTGGAATAGTGGTGTATGATTGGCTGGGTGTGCACTGCTCAGTGGAACACTGGTGTATGATTGGCTGGGTGTGCACTGCTCAGTGGAACACTGGTGTAAGATTGGCTGGGTGTGCACTGCTCAGTGGAACACTGGTGTATGATTGGCTGGGTGTGCACTGCTCAGTGGAATATTGGTGTATGATTGGCTGGGTGTGCACTGCTCAGTGGAATATTGGTGTATGATTGGCTGGGTGTGCACTGCTCAGTGCTTGCTTGCTTGCTTGTGTTCGCTGGCTGTGATCTCCAGCGTGAAGTCCTGTATGTTGGATGAAGACATCCTGTTGTCCAACATCAATGTGATGTCATACATGACCTGATGTTTGCGTGAGTATCCGTTGTCCCATGTCTGGCTTATTGATGTGCAGACTGGTGGTTCCTCGCCGTGCAGGCAGACACTCTCCGACTTCGGAGGAAACTGCTCAGTGGAATAGTGGTGTATGATTGGCTGGGTCTGCACGCTCGGTGGAGTATTGATGCACGATAAGGCAGACGTGGATGAGGCCCTTTTAGATTGCGTGTGTAGTGCAGAAGAACAGATAGATCATTCCGGCTTGGAGAGAATGATGCTGCAAGGAGTGACCAGAAGATCTGGCCGACACTCAGGACTGAGTGGAAAGGCCGGACAGACATATAATCAGACTGTTACTGGTAGCAGTATTGGAACTCTTCACTGACTGTTGAAGAGGACGGAGCATGTATGGGAATGTTCTGAGTGCCGTGATGTCAGATCTTGACTCAACTCAGCTGTCACTGTGGTTTAGAAAGAACGCCAATGGAAGGAATGGCTCCTGGAATAAGAAGTAAGCGATTGACCAGCATTAAGATGGACAGGCCTTTGCATATACCTTGGGTGGAAAGGTGAATGAAGTCAGAAAGCCAGAGATCAAGAAACTTCTAGAGGGCCATGATGAGAGCCACATTCTCCAAATTACCTCCTACATGATGTTGAAAACAACAATCAAACAAGGACTGTCAACTAAATGAATCAACAACTGTCTTTACTGCCTATAGTATCTTGCTGTGTAAGACAGGAAGGTGTGGGGGGCTTGAGCCTGAGAAATCAGTGCCGTCGTAGCGAACTGTGCAGGATAGGCTTTTTCTTTTTGGCCCTGACAGAAAAAAATCCACACCTTACTGAGGATTCAAACTCGAATCTCCCAAAGAAGAACCCGGCATTCTAGCGACTCGGTCAGCCACTCCTTAATTAATCAACAAAAAGTTTGGATTGATGAACGGAGCGACCAGAAAACGGTAGCTAATCATGTGCACAAACAGGTGTGTCAATCAATACTTAGCTGGCATATGCTGGTGGATGTATTTTGGGAAACGAATCACTCACAGATATTTCAGAAGGCAATGATGCTAATAGCAAAATCAGAAGCAGAATTACCCCATAAATAGCCTAAATGAAGCGTGTTAAGGGGCATAACATGAACATTAGCATCAGTACAACAGAGAATGACCATAACCAAAGAAGAAAAAAACAAGAAGAATGTTGAGAATTTATAGAAGAATGATGAGAATACAGCGTATGGACAGAATAAGCAGTGAAGATATCTTGAAAGAAGTTACTCACAAAAAGAACTGGCTGGTCACAACAGAAGAAGACAGTCCACAATCTTTGGGCACATCATGAGAAGTGTATTTCGTTACAATGGGAAAGCTGGAGAGGAAGAGAGGCAGGGGAAGACCAGGAGATTCAGGAATTATGTGGAAGCTTTAGAGATGTGATTTTATAGAAGAATATTGAGGACACCGCGGATGGAAAGAAAAAAGTAATGAAGACATCTTAAAAACAGTTAACTCAGAAAGAGAACCAGTCACTCACATCAGAATAAGACACTCCTCATTCCTTGAGCATGTCAAGAGAAGAAGGTTTGAGTCTGTCATCACAACAGGAGGTTCCAAATGTTGCTGTATGTAGCCGGGGCGCAGTGTTGGGGTGAGCACCCAACATTGCTTAAATACCCCAATGGCTCGTGAATACATAACCTATGCAGCAAAAGTCCAACTCCTGGCCTTCACGTGGCGGAACTGTTTTAACTAACAGGATAAAGGGCGATGGTGAGTTTCTGGCACCGAAAAATAACCAGTATGCTCTAGATGTGTATGTACGTACATGCATGCGCAGACATGTGTGTGCGCGCGTACACATCTACTCTCGAGTGAGATCACAGTCTGCTCTAGCAAAGAAAGGTGCTGAAGACGGAGGCAACCAGCCAAGAGGCGCACCACAGAAATCAGGATGCCATGCAATCACGCAAAATGGAATATGTCGACTACTGCTAAATGTTATGGTGCTCGCTCTGCTTTGGACCCCCAGGCAGGTGCAGTGAAAGGCCCGGGCCCTATGTCTCAAAAGGGTCCAACCACAACTACTGGTCCTTCTCAGATGTCCTGTGGAGCCAGGGGACATGAGAATAGGACAGCTGGCCATACTAAACAAAGACTTAAAATAATGCACTGGAATATTGGTGAAACAGCCATGTGCACATGTGGACTGGCCTAGCAGACAGCAGAGCACATACTCCAAGACTGCCCAAAATATAACATATCTAGGCAAACCTTCTGGCCTAGAGAGATGACAGTGGAAGATGTGGAACTCTATGGACCACTGTGTGAACTGAAAAAGACAGTTAAAATCATACAAGAGACAACATTGCAGATATAGACATATTTCAAGCGAACGAAAGAAGAAGAAGAAGAAGATGAAGAAGAAGAAGAGGAAAGTTGGTGGGGAGGAGGGACAGGGGAAGCCCAAGAGAGTAGATGCTGGGCAGTTTGACATCATGGCATGGAGGAACATCAGTATCAGAAGTAAATGAGATAGAAGACTGGACAGACGTGATCATCAACGCCACATGGACTGTAAGAAAAAGATCTATCTGTAGTGTTAATTTATCACACAACCAAGGTCTCTTATCTATTTGATTTGAGACTTGATTGGAGGTCTGCATGGCCAAATGGACAAGAACGCTTGTTCTTAAACATCCGGTGTGCTGATGCTGAGGTAGAGGGTTCAACCCCTACACCGGTCAGTTGGACTAAAATGTTGACTTGAAAGCCAGTTAATCAACACTTTGGCATGCATCCATCCAGCATGAATCAATACTGTTGTAGATGCCACTGTATAACTCTGCTGACTTCCCTCTATATATCCATATCTAACTGTTTGCACACCTTTGGCTTCACATTTTCTTATCTGGTATCTTTCATAACTGAACTTCTGCACCACCTTCCTAGCAACAAAGGATGTGTAATGACCTAACAACATGTTATACCCAGACTTATTCTGTTTGTATTTTAAGGTTATTAAATTTTCTAATTTTGTGTTTTTCTTCAGCTGTTTGTGTTGTGAGAAAGATTATTATAATCGAAACATCGATTCGTTCTGCCGAGGTATATTTGTTCTCTCTTTGACATTTAGTGAAAAATGGCTTAGTGCATAGGATACATCTGTTTTTTTTTTTACCTGATTGATGATTTATCTAGAAACTGACATCACAGCATTCGGGGCATTCCCATACACGCTCCATCCCCATCCTCAGTAGACAGTGAAGAGTTCCAACATAAATAGTACCAGTAGCAATCTGACTATATGTCCGTCTCACCTTTCCTCTGAGCGTCGAATGTCGGCCAGATCCCCTCGTCACTCCTCGCTGCCACATTCTCGCCAGACCATGATGATTTTTTTTTTACCTATTCTGCCAAAGTTACTGACTTCCATCCTGCGCAGGTTAACAGCCTGTGGATTAGGGGCAAGGCCAACATCCTTCTATGATTAAATAATAGACAATCAAAGCAACATAATCTACACAATGAACTCTGACCTCTGATTCTGTATACTACTGCCACAAACAATGGGTGACTCATCGCCAGTTTCACCGTCGTCGTTATCATCTTCATCTGGAGCCAGACAGCCGAATATCCGAAGCCTAGCCTGTGCATATTCTGCTTCCCGCTGTTGTAATGATTTGCTGTGTTTTGAGGACTTTGAATTACTAGTGGTTCTGTTGGGTAAAACAAGAACATTCACAGCAGGAGGAATTCAAACAAAAACTGACAAATAAAACAATACGGAAATTCAAAACAATTTTTTCCCATAGTGAATTTGAATAATGAAGAGACAACAATAGATTGCATGGTTTATTGCCTGGCATGTTTTGCTGCATCTTGTCAGGTACATACTGCAGAAATCACACAACATAAACTAAAATAACTAGATAAACCCTTCAAGCTGAAATATACACATATTATATGATATACACATCAACACACAAAATAGTGCTTGTTAAAGATCACAGAAGCCATCAAGATTAATCTGCATAGGCCAATTTTGTGCAAACATAACGGCATGATAGTCAGTTTAAAATTACTGTGGTAGACAATCGACATTACTGTGCGAACGTGTGTATATTTCAGCTTGAAGAATTTATCTAGTTATGTTACTTTATGTTGTATGTTATTGGCAATCTATTGTTCATGTCTTCGTTGTTCAAATATGGAAACCAGCTACTGACTCTGGTGATGGTGTGAGGTTGCGAATAAGTGACCAACGCTTATAGGCATGGCCTGTGATGATGATGATTGTTTGCATTCAACGAGCATCAATTGAGAATCTACTTATCAGGATTGTGCCTTAGAATGGGCGATCGGCAAGGCAGAATGGATAAGAGAACTTGCTCTTAAACTTCCGGTGTGCTGATGCTGAGGTAGCGGTTAAAATGCACACTGGGTCGGGTGTACAAATTTGACTGGGGGGGGGGGGGGGGGGGGGAGAATTTACAAGTATCAGAAGTTGGAGTGGGTTTCCCGTGGAAAGGGCGTGGTATAAAAGGGAAAACAATCCACACGCAAAAATCAGTCAAGGCATGAAAGTAGTACATGTGTAGGGCAATGCAAGAGTTGAAAGCGAGCAAAGGAAGCAGAGCATATCCGTTAAGACATCCGTATTCTAACGAGAATAAGCGAGAGTTTCAAGCTAGGACACAGATAAGTTGATATTTGTACATTCATGTAGTGTCGATCGGTATTTTTAGTTATTTTTGTTTGTTTTGCTGACGAAGGCTTTGGCCGCAACGTCCATGTTGTTTGTAGCTGTGCTTTGGTAAAGCTCTCAACCTATTCTCTTTTTTCAGTGATTCATTCATTATTCTAACGAGAGCATTCGGGAAAAACTGCGGACGTTTTGGTGGCTGGGGAAAATTCTGTCTTAGCACAGATTTCTTATAAGCCGCCATGTGGCCTACATCTTACGATTTTGAATAATCTTAATAGCTGTAGCAATATTTTCTAGTGTGTCTCTTATTATGACATGGCTAAAGAATGTTCTTGTCTAATGTCTATGATTTGCTTCCTTTGTGTTGTAAGAACATCTTTACTCATTGCAGTTGGTCATATTTTTTAAATCCTCCTTTCTGTGACGAGGCTCTGGAGCAATAATCTTAAATAAAAACCAGAAAATCAGAAGGACCACAAGAAGCACAAAACACACAAGCCATACTCACTCTGTACTGTTTGTAAGATTCTGGGATGAATAGGAAGGCCCTTTTGTTTCTCGGCGGAGGATGCGAACCTGAGGCTGATACTGTGACCTTCCAATATCTTCTGATATGATCATACCATCAGGGTGAGAATTTAAGATTGGTGCCCTGGAAAGAAAATGTGCTCATATTCTGGAATTGTTGCTACACGAACTATATACCAGGTCTCTGAATACAACGTGTGTGTACTAAGTGATTCAATGAGTGTGATCTGAAAGGTCAAGGCATGTTCTGTTATGTAAATAATCACTGCGGATGTTTATGTTTCTTATTCTTCAGGTGTCTGGCCTGGAGCAGACATTGTCAGCCATGCCTCTCAACTCCTCTCTGTTATCTGATATTTTAATTAAACTTCTTCTCTTCTTCTTCGTTCATCCGGAATTTTTTTTTCCGGATGTGATTGCGTTGTGCCTGTTTACAGCAGAGCTGCGTTCTTGCGCCGTTAGGCCGACACATCCGACTTCTGCGGGCATTTGTTGACCGGGTTAACCTTCCCGGGTTTTTTAATTAAACTAATATTAATCATCTTCTTCTGCCTATCATCTCTCAATATGTTGGCATATGTATCAGTATGTGATGTGTATGTTCCAATATGTTCTTCGTCACGGTAGATGAGTGGTCTCGAGGTATGGTGGCCGCCTCGAGTGCTGGAGGTCCCGGGTTCAAGCCCCAGTGTGGTCCGGGATTTTTTCACGTGGACTTCTAGTAATAATATTTTCCCTGGTGTCTGGGTAGTGAGATCCACTGGCAATTGGAAATCGAAAAAGAGTAGCCTAACAGCGCTGCCTGGGCAAAATTTCGAGTTAAAAATCTACTCAAAGTATTTCAGGATTCTCACCGGTGCTACGGTGTTTATGCACTGAGCTGAATTTCTCCGGATTCAGGTTTGAGTTAGGAATAGAACGGAGCACTTATGGGTTACACCCATGTGCCGTGATGTTGATCCGTCGACTAACTAAACTAAACTAAACATTCTCTGTCCACGATATTCTAAACATTCTTCTCAAATGGGAATATGCATATTAAAAAAGTTACTTGCATATCCTTTACAGTGTGTCGCAGTCAACCCCAACAATTTTTGGTTGTTTGTGATTTCTTGGCAGGTTTATGTTGACTAGTTTGCCATTTCTTTCTGAACGACCAGCACTCACACCACTGTATGAAAACCACTGCAAGGCAGTCTGCTGTCAAATCACTCGCAGCTGTGTTTTGAACGCTGTGTCAGAGATTGCAAATTACGTACGTAACTCCGTTCACCATAGAGCCAGCATATAACACACAGCAACACAAGCTCCAAATTAAGAACCTGATATTGGCATGTGAAGTGTTAAGACCACCACATCCTGTAGGCCTGAGCGAACAAAAGAATAGGTAGTTAGTCTTTTTCTCCCAGTCAAGAACTGACATCAAACCCTTCACCCAACCGTGCTCATGTCACTGTAATACCCTAACCATTACACCAATGCATCTGCCTGTATGCATAATCACAAAAATAAAATTCTAACCAAACAATAATTAATGGGGGGAAAAAACAAAGATATATGCTTACTGTTTCCTTCTTTCTTCTTTATGTTCAATGTCCAGAGCCATTTCTTCTAACCTTTTATCCAGAATCTGTTACAATATTGGAGTGGATCATGAATAAATTAATTAAAATGTAAAAAGTATTACATCATTAATGTTAGCATCTGTCAATTATCACCATGAATAAAACAAATGTTAACACATCATTAATATTTATATTATCAGTTATCACTATCATCTCATCCTGCACCTCTTGTACCATGCGGTGTCGAGGTGAAGCATATACTGCGAGAGTGTGTCCATTTATGGGCTTCATGTATCAAGGTTCCCATGGACTTTGCTATTCCCTGTATCCATCGTTTGTGTGGCCGGCCTCTTCTTCTACACCAATTTGGTCTATACAGCATTGCTTGTTGTGGTATACTGTTAGTTACCCCATGGGGGGTACGGGGTGTCAGGCATTGGTAGCACCTTTGGTAAGGATGGCTCTCATGTCCTTTCAGGACCCATCCCCCACTGGTCCAAGTCTGACACCCAGCTCGTGCCTGTGGCTCCTAGTAGCTGTCAGCATGCGACAGCGGCCACCCCCCGGGCAACAGCTGTGAGAGGCTGGCTAAACCAGGCATGGGTATCCGATTTGGTGTCAAACCAAGAGGTGAACTAGGGTATGCCTACCCAGCATGTGAAGACAGGATTCGGCAGACTGCGCGGAAGAAATCATTCCTGATTCAACGGGCAAGACGGCGTTTACCTGCAAAGCGTTGTGGAACGTAATGAGCACGGCAAGGCACGTAGAGCGCCCTGGTCATCCACTGCACCTGTATTCGTCTCCAATCGTCTCGACTTGTCTTGCCACTGGACTCAGATGGACTCAGGCGAGAGAGTGAGGTCGACGAATTGCGCAACTCTTCCTCACTTTAATCCAAGTCATCGCGCAAGTCATTCTTCATCCAACGTCACATATAGGCCTCACAGCCCATCTCGATCAAGGTCTTCTTCCTGAGAGTCAATGTGGCTTCAGAAAAGAACGTGGAACTGTTGACATGATTTTCGCTGCAAGAGAAATGTCAGGAACAGAACTGCGAAATGTTCTCCACTTTCATTGACCTTACCAAGGCTTTTGATACAGTCAGCAGAGAAGGACTGTGGAAGATTATGGCAAAATATGGCTGTCCACGAAAGTTTGTCCAAATAGTGCGGCTATTTCATGACGGCATGCAGGCAAGAGTACAGGAAATGGTGAGCTGTCTGAACCCTTTCCTGTCACCAATGGAGTGAAGCAAGGATGTGTCCTGGCACCAACACTGTTCAGCCTCATGTTTTCAGCCATGCTGATGAATGCCTTCGAGAACGACGACATTGGAATAGACATCAACTACCGTATGGATGGAAAGTTATTCAATCTCAGAAGGCTGAAAGCTAAAACCAAAATTAACAGTGGCACCGTCAGAGAGCTCCTGTTTGCTGATGATTGTGCTCTATACGCCAACTCAGAGGCGGACATGCAACATAATGTTTCAGCTTTCTCACATGCCTGTGCCAACTTTGGGCTCAATATCAACTTGGAGAAGACTGTAGTTATGTACCAGCCAGCTCCAGGGAATAATCACACTGTGCCGAATATCAAAGTGAATGATCATAGACTAAGTGTTGTGGACAAATTTACCTATCTTGGCAGCACCGTGTCACAAGCTGCAACAATCGATGACGAAGTGAATGCAAGAATCTCCAAGGCCAGTGCAGCCTTTGGCAGACTGTACAAGAATGTATGGGACAGAACTGGAATAAGCCTGCAAACAAAGCTAAAAGTCTACAAAGCAGTTGTATTATCCACACTGCTATATGCTTGTGAAACCTGGACTGTTTATCAGCGACACGCTAGGAAATTAAACCACTTCCACACAGTCTGCCTAAGGAAGCTACTGAAGATTAAATGGCAAGACAAGATTCCAGACACTGAAGTCCTAGAAAGAGCATCCATACCCAGTATCCACACTCTACTGATGAAGAATCAGATTCGCTGGGCTGGTCACTTGACTCGCATGCCAGATCACAGGCTCCCTAAACGAATTTTTTACAGCGAACTGCGTTGTGGTAAACGCTCCCAAGGTGGCCAGAGGAAACGTTTTAAAGACACTGAAAATTTCACTGAATGCTTTTGGAATTCATCATGACACCTGGGAGGCTGCAGCCAGAGACCGAAATTCGTGGCGTGCATCATTGCGCAAAGGTGCAGTTATATGTGAGGCAACCAGGACTGCAAGAGCTGTGAAGAAAAGGCAGGACAGAAAAACCACTGCAGGAAATCCTCCTCCAGAGACGTCAAGCATTCTTTGTCCACATTGTCAAAGAACATTTCGAGCCAAAATAGGCCTTATCAGCCATCTTAGAACCCACGGCTCCACACCTTCAACCCCACTGGATGAAATTAATGGTCATCATCATTCTTGATGGACAAACAACAACAAATACTGTTAGTTGGTAATCTAGTTATATGGCCAAACCATCTAACGTACTGTTTTCTGATGAAACCTAGCGTTTCTATAACCCCATTTTAGTCCTTATTTCATTTCTGATTTTCTCTCTTCTTGATACATTGAGTATTCTTCTCAGGAATCTCATTTCTGTTGTTTAATTTTTCTTTTCTCTTTTTCTGTTGCTGTCCAGGTTTGGCATTGGTAGCATAGAGTTGGGAGGAAGACTGTGTTATAGAGTGATTTTTTTTAATCTATTGAAACATGTTTATTCATTAGTATTGGTGACATTTCTCCAGTGAGTTGGTTTGCCTTATTGCATCTATTTTCGATCTCGTCTTCTGATTTGCCATTTGATAATATATTACTTCCTAAGTACTTGAAGCTCTTTACTTGTTTCAGGGAGTGTTCTTTAAGATGAATCTTTGTTGTTTTTCCTTCTATGGTTATAGTCATTACCTGTTTTATTGGTGCTAATTTTCATGTTGTGTTCCTTACATATTTCGTTCAGACTATTTATGTAGACCTGTAATTTAGCTTCTGATTTTGCTATAAGCACTTGATCATCTGCAAACAGGAGTTCTTTAAGGTGTAATTTGCCATTGGTTCTTCTTCTGTCTTCTGTTCATCGTGCGGTGTTGTTATAGTCTCAGCATTGAAGGTGAGCTGTATGAGTCTCCAATACTTGTCATGAATCTTCATGCTGCGTTTATACAGGCTTCATCCATTTGATCATTTATACAGGCTTCATCCATTTGATCATTTATACAGGCTTCATCCATTTGATCATTTATACAGGCTTCATCCATTTGATCATTTATACAGGCTTCTTCCATTTCATCAATTATACAGGCTTCTTCCATTTCCTTATTTATACAGGTTTCTTCCATTTCATCATTTATAGAGGTTGCTTCCATTTCATCATTTATACAGGCTTCTTCCATTTCATCATTTATAGAGGTGCCTTCCATTTCATCATTTATAGAGGTTGCTTCCATTTCATCATTTATACAGGCTTCTTCCATTTCATCATTTATAGAGGTTACTTCCCTTTCATCATTTATAGAGGTTGCTTCCATTTCATCATTTATAGAGGCTGCATCCATTTCATCATTTATACAGGCTTCTTCCATTTCGTCATTTATACAGGCTTCATCCATTTCATCATTTATACAGGCTTCTTCCATTTCATCATTTATACAGGCTTCTTCCATTTCATCATTTATACAGGCTTCTTCCATTTCATCATTTATACAAATTTCTTCCATTTCATCATTTATACAGGCTTCTTCTATTTCCTTATTTACACAGGTTTCTTCCATTTCATCATTTATAGAGGTTGCTTCCATTTCATAATTTGTATAGGCTTCTTTCATTTAATCATTTGTACAGTCTTCCATTATTTCACCACTGATACTGGTTAAATGGTGATGATGAAATGTAACAATCATTCATTCTTAGTTTAAATTTGTGATTTAGTTATTTCATGCGACAAGCAGTTTTATACTGGTCAATGTTACTTTATAGAAAGACTAAAAGTCTGCCTATGTGCTCTAGTTTTGCTATTTGTAAATACATTTCTATGAGTGATGAATCATTTTAACGATAAATTCTTGAAGTCAGCATGATCGAATGGATACGAACACTGTTCTTAAACATCCTGTGTGTTGATGCCAAGGTAGTTAGTTGAACCCCTACACCGTTCAGTTGGACTAAAATGTTGACTTCCTTTGACTTGGGGACGCGTAAATTACAAGTACCTCTGAAGTCAGTGTGGGTCCACCCGAGGGTAAGGGACACTGGTAATATGGAAAGCTAATCCATATGCAAACTTCAGTTCAATACTTAATAATACTACTAGAAATAGCATGTAAGGACTACGCTTGAGTTGAAAGCGAGGAAGCGTCAAAAAGAAAAAAGATATATCCACATACTTTTGTAAATAGTTCCTCTATATATATTGTAGACAATCATCATCATCATCGTGTCCGGCACAGACAATCGTGATTGCTCAAAAATTATCTGTCTTCTATTTTCTTGATTAACTTTGGCAGATGACCATGTTTGATATCACTGTATCAACAAACCCTACACTTCTTCCCTATGTCAATCTCTATCTCTGTGCCATGAATGCTGGCCCTCTCTTCTCATAACGTAACCAAAAATTATGATGTTTTGTTCTGAAGTGGGTAATCAGTTGTTAGATGAATGTGAACTTGCAATACTTTGATACTGATCTTAATTATGCATCTGTTATCTGTTGGGGCATCATCCTTGCACTACCGACATGCACCATAGGTGCTCAGATCCTCACCCCAACATATGCACCTGCGTCTGGTGGCTTATAGTGCCAGTTCTGTGTTGGTTGGATGTGTCTCTCGTGTCTAGCCATGACAATTCTTTACTCCCAAGTCTTTCATTCTGGACAACGATGTGGATTCACTGGTGCCAAAGTCTTCCACTCTCGACATCTCTCTAAGCGCATTAAAAGCATCAGCACGATCCACAGGTTGACTATCTGCATGGGATGCAGAGCCAGCAAGTTTATCAGCTCTTTCATTTCCCTCAACTCCCGCGTGTCCCGGAACGAAGATGAAGGTGGCGCTATGGACAACATGTTGTTGTTGTTAACTGTGCATATGATTATCAAAGTGACTATTCACAAAAATTTGTGGCTGGTCACGTGATGTCTACTTCCATTTGACTATATTATTAATGTTTGTGGAACTATCATTGTGTCCTCGGTAGTGTAGTGGTTAGTATCTCCGCCTGTCATGCGGGAGAATGGGGTTCGACTCCACGCCTGCAATTTTATTATTATTTTAAAATTAATTATTTAATTAAAAAATATTAAACATTATGAACTAAAATATAGAACTGAGAAACTCGATGCTTGTGAATAAAGTGTGCTCTATGGATCTGCGGAAGCTACCGGGGGCCCATCCCCCAGGCAGCGACGGAGTAATCAAGTGTCGGAATCAATGGATCCAATAGATGTCTCTGTTTAATGTGAATTTTATTTGCCAAATAAAATTTCACTGTACGTAGAGTGTTTCCTTGTCGACACATATCGTCATAGTGAGGTTTGAAGATAAATAACTTGCAAACAAAAGACAAGACAAATTTTTGTGAATAGGGGCTCCCTATGATTATTAATATGTATGGAGCATCTAACGCGAAATGTACATCTTCCTCTTCTTCAGGTCTATAGCAGATATTGGCAATTATGACTCCATTCTTCTCTTCCGTCTGATATTTTCATGAAATAAAGTGTTGTTTATGCTACAATTTATCCTCCAACTGTTGAAGCTTCACACATACATCTTTGTCTTCTTTTGCCTCTACTGTCTACTATTCTCCCATAATGTGATAATGCTATACCATGATGCTATGCTAGCTCCAGATATGTATATTTTTGTCCAATCAGCATTTGATGAGTGATGTAATAAACCAGACTAGTCACCACTGCTTCCAGAAAATATCCTGGAACCCATTTTAGATTGTGTCGCCAGAGCCCAGGGCAGTGGACAAAAATTCCCGACTTATTATATGATTATATATAAAATATAATATTATACCTCCACTAAGAAACTGAAACTCAAACCTGCATAACAGTTGAGTTGTTAACAGTACACCAATTTATACACATGAATAGACTATTCTCAGCTCGGCGAGAAACCTACCCCATTCTATAATAATGTGTCATCTCTGTTCAATATACTATACTTTTTATTCATTGGAAATGTTACTAGTCTCTCTCTCTCTCTCTCTCTCTCTCTCTCTCTCTCTCTCTCTCTCTCTCTCTCTCTCTCTCTCTCTCTCTCTGATAAAAATCCGAATCGTCTAAAACTACACACAATAACTATTTTTTTTTTTAAACAGCTAACTAATCCTGGAAGTATTTCCGAAGCACCAACAGCAAAGAGCCCGCAGGATGAACAATACAACAACAAACACAGACACTTACACCACTGTCTGCCTGCTCTTCCCAGTTTTCCAAATTGTCAGCCTCCTCGTCCGCCATATTGCCTAAATGAATAACCGGAAACCGTCTACAGAATAATCTTTCCTTAATTTCATAATTGATATAAGACTCCACAAAAATATGGAGATTCGGTATTAACTCACATGGACAACAATCCCTTTCAAATTAACTTACTAAATGAGGCAGAGATGAGCCCTAATTATAATATCTCTTCTGGGGTTGAACGGGGTAGAGGTATTGGGGAAATGTCATGGCCTTGGAGTTATCAAGACAAAGGGGTTAGTACTTAGATGGGTGACCGCTGGGGGAACACCACGTGTTGTAGACAATTAAATGTTGTAGGTTCCATTCGGCTACATCTTTCGATTCACAAGTGCATTTTTCATGCAGGCTCCTGGGGGTCGTCGCTGGAACTGCGTAGTTCGTGCTTTGTGCGACGCTTTCGGCAGCCCTCCCTGCAGAAAGAGACCGAGCCATATGGAATAAAACCCGGTGCAATGAAGTCAATTCTCAAGACTTTTAAGACGTGTTTCGAAAGCGGTATGAGGGATTACGAATTGCATTCGTAACACCTTCGCCACAGAGCAGGTCCCCGAAAGAAGCAAAGAGATATTACGGCCAAGAAACAAAACTAAGAAGATATGAATGACTTCAGTGTGAGAAGCCTGAGAACACCTTGTTGTCTGCTTCCGTCCATCATGCTTTACATAATCCCAAAGTGCAAGTTGTATACTATTTCATTTCCTTTACCACTTGTGCTATCTTTCCCAATTCATACACAGTTCTATGTTACATTATGTTACGTCGAACGACGTCACAGCACATTGGACATCCCCATGCATGATCAGCCTTCCCAAGCAGCAGTTGTAACATTCCAGGTAGCAGTTCTGGCGATTTTCTCAACTGAAAGGAGGTAAATCAGTGATTCAAACTTCTGACAGCTACGTCGAGTCCTAATTCTTAAAGGAGAAGAGCCTTCATTCATTTTATTCGTGAGACTTGTTTTTCTTTCTCTTTCAGTAATACTTATTAAAGTCTTATACAGGATGAAAAATGTAGTTCCGTGCCAACCCTCTTTAGCCACTTCTTACGCCAAGCATGGTAAGTTAGTGTTTCTATTCGTTGCTCCCCTTATTGATCCCAGTAACAGATGGGTGTATCGGTGTATCGATTTCTTATTTCCAAGTAATAGTTACCCGAATCGTTCAGAAGTCTAGCGGGACTTTCTCAAAAACTTCAAGAAGTCTTTCAATGGACGAGCTGGCCTTAACAAAGGCATGGCGGTGATTAGAACTGTAGCACTAAACATATACACGTTGGGTGATTCAAGTAACCGTTAAAGAAGAAAGGGTCTGGATATATTTATAGGCAGTGATTTGCATAAATGCAGAAATCCTAGATGAGAATTGTTGCGCTTACGTTTTTTGTTACAGAACACGCAGATGTCAAAGGAAATGACAAAGCAGACGCTTTGGTTGGTTCTGCGGCGATTGCGGGAAATCTATCAATGGACCGAGTTGATATCTTAAATGATATTAAATATCTTGGTGCAAATGTAAATTTGGGTGACATTGAGGTGAGCCCCTGTATTGTCGAATGGATTGCGACAGTAGTTTATGAGCGTAAAATCGCACTACACAATGGTTCATGGGCTTCTGATCCCTGTACTATTATACCTGGGAAGCCACAGGAATCTGCCATGTCCCCAGTGCTCTTTAATGTATACACCAGCAAAATCGCAACAATTGAGGCGTCGGGAATTGATAGAATCTTGACATTCGTAGATGATGTGCTGTGTACAGACTGGGAAGAGAAATAGAAAGATAGGTTGAAGAATTACAGTTAGCAGTAAACAGGGTGGCGGGGTGGTGCATGAACTCGGGGGGCCGCAATAAATCCAGATAAGCATCAGAAAAACAAAAGGAAAGAAGTTGTTGATATTCCCTGTATAACCGAGTCGTGAAGGCAGTGAACCATGTGTTACAATGAATGGACGTCTGAAGAGAGAGTAGAAGAGAGGAGAGAGAGAGAGAGAGAGAGAGAGAGAGAGGGAGAGAGAGAGAGAGAGAGAGAGATACACCTGAAGTCCCTGAATCACCTTCGACAGATGCATGTTTAAGGATCATATGGAGGATTTGATGGTGAAGGCTGAAAAGAGGCTTAATGCACTGAACTATGGCAGCAACCGGGGTAGATCAGAGGATACTTTACGTGCTCTTTCATCAGCTAATAATTTCAGTCATTGATATGGTTTGGGGGTCTGCTGCGTATAAATACTATCCTGCTTGAAGGTTGGAGTGCATACAGAATCGCCAAGCGGGTGGTCCTGGGTCAACAAATGACCCAGGGTCCTTCCGCCTAATGGTACCTGAGAGTCGCTGCATACAATGGGATCACCCCCCGCATGAAGCCATGGATGTGGTCACTGATTATAGATTGAGAAGAGGTAGGCCCTGGATGGCACAGGCAGAAATATCTATCAGCCAGGTGTGTGAAATAGAGACCATCAATCGTGAAAAACAGTGGGTTAAAGTATCGGAAGACATGTAGATAGGCACAAGATGTACTATAATAACACTGGTCGTGGTGCTAGAATGGGGCGCTGGGGGCCGCGCAGAGTTTGGGTGCAACAACTGATCAGAAACATACTTCAAGGTGAAATAGTGATATACACCGATGGGTCGGTAGTGAGATACAGACGTTGCGGTTTGGGTTTCATTGCGAAGGCTAATGGACGACGGAGAGTCTGGCATATGAAACTACAACCTCCGGCATGAGAATGGAAGTGGAAGCAGTAACATCAGTCTTCCAATGGTTGAAGGAGACCGATGCAACGCATATTGTATTCATTACGACTACGGATATGCTTTGTAAGGTGGAGAAATTAATGTTTCATGTAGAATGGCTTGTCTCACCTCAGAGGTCACAGATTGTGAGAATTATATGGATTTTCTGCCACGGTCATGCGAAAGTTAGCGGGAGTAAGAACGGGCTGATAGACTGGCAGGGAACGCACCTGTGGGTGGTAGAATACACATGGACAGGGGAGAGGCGGTCGGGCGCCTGTGGGACCAGGTGGAGAAAGAATTGGAACAGATTGAGGACCCGTATGTGGAAAAGAAATGAAATTGCGAAGGATCGGCAGGTGCTCTGAGACGATCTAAAACTGGAGGGAAGAAGAGGTATTTTTCAATCATATGCAAGTGAGAAATATTCCGCAGTATGACACTTCACTGACTGTTGAAGGATGGGACGGAGTGCGCGTGGGAATATCCTGAGTGCAGTGATGTCGTTTCTTAGTTTAACTCAACACAACTCTGTGTAAGTTATGAACAAGAGGGTTGGGGGGTGGGGGGGGGGGGGGGGGCGCAAGACAGGACACAGTTTTGCTATACTCCGGATGTTATAGTGAAGGGTTCAGGGTGTCCCCCGTTTGTTCCTACAGTGCATTCATGGTTGTTATATAATAATAAATTTAATTGCATGTACTTCACATGACGTAGCAGTCAACCCCAGAATTTTGGCTGTTCGTGACTCCTGGGCAAGTTTTACGTTCACTAGTTTTAAGTGCTATATAGAACTTGCACTTTTGTATGGATGTAAAGCGTGGACAATGAGCAGTCAATCTGAAAAACAGCTGATGGCTGTGGAAATGTGATTTCTGAGGAAAATGCAAAGAATACCACGGACAGACAGATTGATTGATTGATTTAGGAACCGACATCATAGCATTCGGGTCATTCCCATAAGCACGGACAGACAGAAAAACCAATGAACAAGTCCTTCAGAAAAAATGAAGCTCGTAAACTGATTAGAGTTATTAGACGTAGACATTACCCCCCCCCCCCCCCCCCCCCCCACAATTTTTTTGAACATGTTATGAGAAAAATTACTTGGAATTTGGTGACGTCTGCTAAGATCAAGTGAGAGACCAAGAAAGACCGAGAATTAATACCTGGATGGCTTGGCCACATGACATGGCAGAGCAGGAACACGGAGCTGATCCACGACTCTTGGTGATCGGTGAGATGGCGAGAATATGACCACCGACGGCTTATCTGCATGGCACAGATGGATGGATAATTTTGCCATTGCTTTCTGACGACCTCCCCTATAACCTTTTTTATTGTTATATAGCTTCTACATACGTTTGTTAGATGAGTACTACTCCCATTCTTTTTCTTCAAACAGTAGGAACAATCCCCTGCCGGCTTGCTATGATGGTCGCATGTTTATGACAGGAAAATCTGAACAAGGGCAGTCCGGCCCCCTTGGTGAGCCACAGTCCCTGTTGGTCCATGGCTCCCGATCCTACACCAAGGGGAGGTGGGGATTGACTATGTAGTTTGCTGGTCATCGGCAGGCTACTAATTTTCGCTTTCAATCGCTCCTGGGAAAGACTAGTAGATCCTTAGAATTAGACACACTGCACACACCCAAAAGGAGCATTACGGTAAGGATTCTTTACCCTTCTGGCTGCAAGGCCAGGCGCAGTGCACACATTTGCACCAAACAGCACTCTTGTTAGACGTTAAAACAAGTTGCTCTTCAAGGAAAGAAAACAAAAATGAAACATCACTGTAGAAAGTTACAAATGTCTGGGCCATTTGTGAATAGATAAAGCCAGGACTACGGGTACAGATGGCAATCACTGGAGAGTAGCAGCGTTAGAGAGATCTACATTAAATGTTATAAATGTTTCGACGTTCCCAGAGCTACGCGTTTGCCATATATAATCCGTTTATGCAAGAGAGAAGTCCTCCCGTGTCCGTGATATGGATGAACATCAACAGATTCTTGAATTACTTCTGCATGCAAGTATGTCAGTCGTCATGGCTTAAGTCTTCGTAAGCTTTAAGTCTTTTAGTTAGTGTAGAGTAGGGGGACAATTATAGATTATGGGTTAAAAGTGTTTGAGCTTCACAAATATTAGATGCTGGATTTTCATCTCTTTTCCGTGCCACTTGTTCTACCCACACAATTTCCAGATCAATAATTGATATTGAATAATTTAAAGGGCAAAAGCTTGCTTACCACATCTGGTCCAGATACTTGGTCTATGGCTCTCAGCTGAGGGATATGGCTGAACGCCCCGGATGCGAGGGCCTGGCCGCTACTCACCTTCTGCTGCATGGAGGTATGATGCTGAGCCGGCAGCATCTGCAGCCTACTTTGTTCCATATCCTTTCCTCTGGAGAAAACAAGGCAAGGCCGAGAGAGGGATCATGCTGCATGGGCAACACGTTCTCTTAATCCAGCCCAGGCATTGTACGATGGAGTTTTAGATCCAGTCCACATACTTTCGTCTGTAAAGACGGCAAGGTGCCACTAAACAAACAATTTAATCATTTAGATTTGCGGATGACACAGTATGAATTCAATTGCTGTAAATGAACAGGAAATGCAACATCTAGTAAATGCTGTTATTGTACACAGTGAACAACTGGGGTTAGAATTAACTTGTAATAAGGCAGAGATTTTGGTCTGAACTGCAGACACTTATACAATTGTGAAAATTAGTGCAAAGTGATTTGCCACCAAATCGTCTGCAGACAAAATTGAACTTGTTATGTCTTGTTTGTGAAATTGAAACTACATATTTGCAAGAGGATTAGCTTTTCCTGTTACCAGTGTCCCTTGCCATCATGTAAATTCTCTCTGACTTCTGAGGTACTCATAGTTTTATGTCCCCAAGTCAAGTACGAGAAGTTGGACATTTTAATCCAACTAACCGGTGAATGGACTGAACTCGCTACCTCGGCATCACCACACACCAGATGTTTAAGAGCAAGGGCTCTTATCCATTCGGCCATGCTGATTCCTGGCAGAGTACATGATGATGATGATGATGATGATGATGATGGTGATGGTGGTGGTGGTGATGATGATGATGATGATGATGATGATGATGATGATGATGATGATGATGGTGATGATGGTGGTGGTGGTGATGATGATGATGATGATGATGGTGGTGATGATGATGATGATGATGATGATGGTGGTGGGGATGATGATGATGATGATGATGATGAGCACTGGGGCTGAACCAGACTTCTTAGGTATGCACCAGGTAATTTGTTGAATTGCCAGGAAAGAAAAGTGTCAAGACAGGGAGCTGGTCAGCTGGGCGTTAATTCACTATCACCTAGTTTATGTGAACAACTGCCGTTGCACATCTCTTTTGGTGCATCTGGTTCAAATCCTGAGGTGCATATATATAACTTTCAATTTTTCTCTGATTTAAAGTTTCCTGGAATGTCTCCTACATTGTTCTGTGAGAGTTAATCACTATGATCAATATCTGTGAATTCATTTCTCATGAGAGTTTAAAGGTTACGGTAAAGACAGCCCTCCTACATGTTCTGTGAGAGTTAATCAATATCTGTGAATTCATTTCTCATGAGAGTTTAAAGGTTACGGTAAAGACAGCCTTCCTACATGTTCTGTGAGAGTTAATCAATATCTGTGAATTCATTTCTCATGAGAGTTTAAAGATAAAGGTAAAGACAGTTCTATAGCAGATACTGCAATTTGAGGTGAAGCGTTAGACTTTTACATATGAGATGGTTTGGTTGATTGATTGATTGATTTAGGAACCGACATCACAGCATTCGGGGCATTCCCATAAGCGCTCCGTCCCCATCCTCAGCAGCCAGCGAAGAGTTTCAACACTAATAGTTCCAGTAGCAATCTGATTATATGTCTGTCTCGCCTTTCCTCTGAGCGTCGAGCATCGGCCACATCCCCTCGTCACACCTCGCTGCCTCATTCTTACCAGACTATGGTGATCCATTTGCTCCTCCGAGGTGTGCACGTGCTCCCACAAGGCCGCAACCACGTCTGCCTTGTCATCAATACTCCACCAAGTTTTGCCGAGCCAGCCAATCTGTCCGCCTGTTCATTCCCCAGCACACCGGCATGCCCCGGAGAAAAGATCCAGGTGGTGCTTGCTACCCGTGACCTCCGAAGCGAAACAAGCCACTCTGCACGAAGCCTGCCTGTCATCCCATATGAGATGGGATGACCAATTCTCTTTCTCACTGCTCTTGTCTGGTTCTAATTTTATGAAGCTGGGTCAACACTCACTGGCACCTTACCGTCTTGACAGACGATAATCTGTTACATGTGCTTCTAACAAGGTGCAACTACAACCCATGGAAGTAGTGAATGTTATTCCTCTCTATAGCACATAGCTTGGGCTGAATTTAGAGACCATGTGTTGCCCATGCAGCATGATCCCTCTTTTGGCCTGCCTAGTTTACTCCAGAGGAAAGGTAATGTCAATACATCTGGAACAAGGCAAGCTGCAGAAGCTGCCGGATCAGCAAAGCAATGCTGTAACTATTTGCAAGTCGAAGCATAAACCCTAGAACAGTTGCCGACCAAGGCTTAGGGCCTGGTCTGCCCTGCCATGACATTTTATCTTTAGGTTGCATTTCCTTGCTCCAGGATAAGGCTTGTACCCTCCCAGTTGTGCGCCCTCGCCCAAAACCGTTACACAATGTGGGGTGTCGGGTTTGATGAGCTCCGCCCACATTCCGCGCTAACAGAAACCAGGTAGTATTGTCTACTGTTATATGGTAGCTCAGTCATATCTGACTAAAACCTGACATCTAGGGTCAACAGTAGTTGGAAAATATAACTCTTCCACTGCTGGAGATTAAACCTGAACCACATTCTTGTCAGGCAAACCCACTCACCATTGTTCCACCGCAGCTCATCTTGGGAGTTTACCTTACCTTCACCTCACATAGTTTATTTACTCTTTGTGTGAAACAGAATGGATGGGACCAGTTGTGGTAAGAAGCGGAAAGGAAGGAAAAGAAACAACAGGTTTAGAAAGCAATTCCAGGGTGATGTCGACAAAACAAAGGAGCTGGAACATGCTGGAACCCTTGAACTTGAGCACGTTCTTGGCCTGACCGTTTTTTCAAATTCAGCCTTGACATCTGACCCACTGTCCGGTCTGGTGGCCTACCCGGCAGGGTGCGTCCTGGTTCTTCTTGATTGCGTTAAGTATAAGTATGTCACAAATTTTTCACTTTGTCATTTTTATTTTTCAATTTCAGTTTATGTATTTTTCAATTTTTATTTTTTGATTGTTGGTCGTTGACCCTGAGCACTTTTTAGTTAGTTGCATATCCTTTACAGGACATAGCAGCCAACTCCAGCATTATCTGGCTGTTTGTGATTCCTGGGCAAGTTTACATTTACAGTCAGTAGTATGCTATTGCTTTCTGAACGACCGGCACTCATACCGTTGCATGGAAACCAAGGCAAGATGGTCTGCTGCCAAATCACCCACAGCTGTGTTTCGAAATCGGTATGCGGGATTACACATTGCATTCACAACACATTCACCATAGAGCCGGCTCATGGAGTGAACTAAAATAGACTGGAGTTTATACAAGAGACAACATTGCAGGTTCCGCCTCTGTCATGTCAGTGAGACCTATGCCGTCATCGATGTAGCGTCGGTAAAAAGAAGGGAGAAGACCATCATAGCTGAGTTCAATCTGGTGTTCCAGATGTCCCATAAATACACATGCGTAGCTGGGTCCCATTTTAGTGCCCATGGCGACACATATACATTTCAAATAAATGAAACAAGAAGAAGAACAAGTCTTGGGAAATTTTTATTTTTTTTTTATTTTGCGCTCCCTCACTTTGAATTCAAGCATAGTCCATACACTCTACTTTTAGTAGTGCTGAACTGAACTTTACATGTGGATTAGCTTTTACCTATTAACAGTGTCCTTCACCATCAGGTGAACCCACTCCGACTTCAGAGGTACTTGTAATTAATTTCCCCAAGTCAAGGACGACAGATCAACATTTTAGTACAGCTGTCCGGTGTAGGGGTTGAACCGCTTACCTCGGCGTCAGCACAACGGATGTTTAAGAACATGTGCTCTTATCCATTCAGCCATGTTTAAGAACATGTGCTCTTATCTGTTCAGCCATGCTGACCTACGTCTCTTGGAAAGTGATGGCAGATGGCAAAATATTGTCCACATCTTCCTTGGAGTGCTGCTTGGTTTATAAAAAGTATGTGTCGAGCATCATGTACCCAATACACCATAAATCTGTTATTTACATATGTAATGAGAGGAATTAACATCTCAGATGTTCTGTACACAGACAATTAGGCACACTGCACACGCCCAGAAGGAGCATTACGGCAGTCAAGTTTTCCCCCGATGGTCGTTACGTGTTGACAGGAGAATCTGGCTTGCATCCTGCCGTACGAGTATGGGAACTAAGCAGTATGTGAGTCAGTTTCCTTCTAGAAGTTTCTCTGCAATTTAATGTATATTGTTCTTTTGTTGTGTAAGATTAACTTCATAAGTGACGTTAAATGAAATAATGAATGAGAGGAAAGAGAGAAGAAGGGAGAATGTCAGACAGGCCTGCGTGTCCAATTCTTGACCCTTTGAAAATAAAGTTTGTTCGTTCATTCGTTCGTTCATTCTGTTTGATCTTGTGTGTCTTGAAAATATTATTTGGTCATGTCATGAGAAGACAGGAACTAAACAGTATGTGAGTCAGTTTACTTCTAGAAGTTTCTCTGGTTGATCTCATGTGTCTTGAAAATGTTCTTTGGTCTTGTAATGAAGACAGGAACTAAGCAGTATGTGAATCAGTTTTCTTTTAGAAGTTTCTCGTTTGATCTTGTATGTCTTGAAAATGTTCTTTGGTCTTGTAATGAAGACAGGAACTAAGCAGTAAGTGATCTTGTGTATTACCTTTTTGAGGTATAAAGAGTTAAAATAATAATGGTCTGGTTCAGGAAGAATTCAAGTATTAACTGTCTGAGATAGAAATAATTAGCCTGGTTGAGAAAAACTTCAACTATTATCTGTCTGGGATAGAAAGAATTAATGTAACAGCATTCTGGTTCAGAAAGAATTCCAGTATTAACTGTCTAGGATAGACAGTGTTACAAAAATAACTGGAGAAGAGTGGATTAAGCAAACAATTGTTTGTAACATAAGTGTTTGAAGTAAACATTAGGAACTGCTGTAATAACAAGCCGCAACAGAGAGAGTTCAAGGCTTGCCCAGGCAAACACCTTCTGTCTCTTTCTGCAAAAATCTGTCCAGTTGTTAAATATGCTTAAGTTTCTTTCTTCTCATTAAAAACAAAAGGCTGAAGCCGATAAAAGGTGAGAGGGTTGACTTCATTGCACTGGGTTTAATCCCATCTGGCTTGGTCTTTCTCTGCAAAAGTACAAACTGCCTGCCAGGAGCATCACAGAAAGCACAAACTCCACAGCTTCAGCAATATCACCCACGTGGGTCTCCGGAACAATTATACTTATGTTCTGACTATGCAGTTTGAAAATGTACCCACGGCCTTGAGAGAGTGAGACAGATGACTTGACCACTTCGCTACAGAGCTCCTGGCTTCTCCTAATGTGGCCAGACAATGTTAGCTGACTCTTTCGGATGTTTGTGCACGTTGTCTTTGTGAGGAGGAACATCTGCTTTAAAATTAGGGCTGCGCCCGATTAATTTAAATTAATAGTTAACTTTTGAAAAATTAACGATTAATTAATCGTTAATTTCGATTAAAGCAAAACATTTATAGTCACATAACTTACATTATAGTCATATTTGTCAAAAATCGAAATAACACTGGATTGTCTTGTTCTTATGTCATGTAATAACCAACTATGCAAACAGACGAGTATGTTGACAGTATTTGGTTCAAATGACGAGCGCATCTTATTAACAATATAGCCAGCAGAGCTGAACAATTGTTCACATGGAACTGAGGTAGCCGGTATGCACAGAATGGTCTTGGCAAGGAATGCCAATTTTGGATATCAATGTTCATTAAGTACTCACCATTTGTAAACTAAAGGGTTAACCGATTCAGCAACTTTCTTCTCCATATCAGACTCCATTAGCTTAATACTTTCTTCATTTGGTTCACATATAGTTTTATTGTCAATGTCAGTATCATTCTTTGCAGCAGTCTCCATCTGCTCATCGTGAACATTAACTGCTAATTGTTGGTCAATACGTGACCAAGTTCGTTCTTTTGCATCTTTTGACAAACACTTCAGGTATTTGTAGCGTCAATCAAGTGCTGTTGCAATCTGTAGTATTTCAATAATTCTCATATTAGCTAGACGTTCACTGAAGTCATTAAAAGACGTTGCCTTAAATTTTGCTATATAGCCCGGATCATCATCGTGTACAGTCATATGCTTTGTCAACGATGATAGCAGTGGCAATATACAGCTACATGAAACATAATCTTGACCGCCAAACAGGACCGTGGTCTGACAGAATAAGTCCAAAACTTTGACATATTTCGAAATCTTCTTCAAATCCAAATCTGACAGTTTTGGACCTTTGTATTGCATCTTTTCATCTGACATGTAGACAGTTAATGCTTCTCTGGCCTGTAGAAGATTCTGTAGCATAATAAAAATACTGTTTCATATTGTTGGTACATCTTGCTGCAGCTTACACAATGGTGATGACTCAGTACAATTTTGCAACTTGGCTGTGTTTGCAGGACTATGTTTAAAATGTCCGACAATTTTTCGACATCCGGTTCAGTTGTATAAGTGATGGAAGAAAAGTTTTCGATTAATCGTTAAAAAAAATTTAATTGTTAAAAAAATTAACGATTAATCGATTAATTAATCGTTAACTTCCGCAGCCCTATTTAAAATATATTTTGCATACTACAGGTCTGAGGTGGCCACTCTAAGAGGACATAGTGTTGGGATCATCAGCGTATCTTTCTCTCCCCGCATGCGAGAAATCATCGTGGTGGGCGATGCCCAGGATATGATGATTAGTGTGTGGTCATGGCCCAGCAAGATCATGAAGACACTGAACAAGTTTGCTGGTAACTGTCATTAACATCATTATCATTGTCATTATTATCATCAGTGTCTTTACCTCACCACCATTGTTATTATTATGGCAAAAATAAAAATCCTAACCTGCACAGTTCGCTGCGCCTGCAATAGTCAGGCGGCCTTAATTCCTGAGGCTCAAGACACCCCCCCCCCCCCCCCCCCCCCCCCCCGCCATACACCACAAGGTACTATATTGGCAATAAATGACAGTGACAGTGACCTTACATCACCACCATCATCATTATCATCATCAGTGTCTTTACCATCCCACCACCATCATCATTATCATCACCACTGTCTTTAACAGCACCATCACCAGCATTATCATCATCAGTGTCTTTAACAACACCATCACCATCATCATCAGTGTCTTTACCATCCCACCACCATCATCATTATCATCACCACTGTCTTTAACAGCACCATCACCATCATTATCATCACCACTGTCTTTAACAGCAACATCACCATCATTATCATCACCACTTTCTTTAACAGCACCATCACCATCATTATCAATCACCACTGTCTTTAACAGCACCATCACCATCATTATCATCACCACTGTCTTTAACAGCACCATCACCATCAGTATCATCACCACTGTCTTTAACAGCACCATCACCATCATTATCATCACCACTGTCTTTAACAGCACCATCACCATCATTATCATCACCACTAGTCTTAACAGCACCATCACCATCATTATCATCACACTGTCTTTAACAGCACCATTCACCATCATTATCATCACCACTGTCTTAACAGCACCATCACCATCATTATCATCACCACTGTCTTTAACAGCAACATCACCATCATTATCATAACCACTGTCTTTAACAGCACCATCACCATCATTATCATCACCACTGTCTTTAACAGCACCATCACCATCATTATCATCACCACTGTCTTTAACAGCACCATCACCATCATTATCATCACCACTGTCTTTAACAGCACCATCCCATCATTATCATCACCACTGTCTTTAACAGACAACCATCACCATCATTATCATCACCACTGTCTTTAACAGCACCATCACCATCATTATCATCACCACTGTCTTTAACAGCACCATCACCATCATTATCATCACACTGTCTTTAACAGCACCATCACCATCATTATCATCACCAACTGTCTTTAACAGCACCAGCACCATCATTATCATCACCACTGTCTTTAACAGCACCATCACCATCATTATCATCACCACTGTCTTAACAGCAACATCACCATCATTATCATCACCACTGTCTTTAACAGCACCCATCACCATCATTATCATCACCACTGTCTTTAACAACACCATCACCATCATTATCATCACCACTGTCTTTAACAGCAACATCACCATCATTATCATCACCACTGTCTTTACAGCACCATCACCATCATTATCATCACCACTGTCTTTAACAGCACCATCACCATCATTATCATCACCACTGTCTTTACAGCACCATCACCATCATTATCATCACCACTGTCTTTAACAGCACCAATCACCATCATTATCATCACCACTGTCTTAACAGCAACATTCACCATCATTGATCATCACCACTGTCTTTAACAGCAACATCACCATCATTATCATCACCACTGTCTTTAACAGCACCATCACCAGCATTATCATCACCACTGTCTTTAACAGCAACATCACCATCATTATCATCACCACTGTCTTTAACAGCACCATCACCATCAGTATCATCACCACTGTCTTTAACAGCACCATCACCATCATTATCATCACCACTGTCTTAACAGCACCATCACCATCATTATCATCACCACTGTCTTTAACAGCAACATCACCATCATTATCATCACCACTGTCTTTAACAGCACCATCACCATCATTATCATCACCACTGTCTTTAACAGCACCATCACCATCATTATCATCACCACTGTCTTTAACAGCACCATCACCATCATTATCATCACCACTGTCTTTAACAGCACCATCACCATCATTATCATCACCACTGTCTTTAACAGCAACATCACCATCATTATCATCACCACTGTCTTTAACAGCACCATCACCATCATTATCATCATCAGTGTCTTTAACAGCACCATCACCAGCATTATCATCACCACTGTCTTTAACAGCACCATCACCATCATTATCATCATCAGTGTCTTTAACAGCACCATCACCAGCATTATCATCACCACTGTCTTTAACAGCACCATCATTATCATCACCACTGTCTTTAACAGCACCATCACCATCATTATCATCACCACTGTCTTTAACAGCACCATCACCATCATTATCATCACCACTGTCTTTAACAGCACCATCACCATCATTATCATCACCACTGTCTTTAACAGCACCATCACCATCATTATCATCACCACTGTCTTTAACAGCACCATCACCATCATTATCATCACCACTGTCTTTAACAGCACCATCACCATCATTATCATCACCACTGTCTTTAACAGCACCATCACCATCATTATCATCACCACTGTCTTTAACAGCACCATCACCATCATTATCATCACCACTGTCTTTAACAGCACCATCACCATCATTATCATCACCACTGTCTTTAACAGCACCATCACCATCATTATCATCACCACTGTCTTTAACAGCACCATCACCATCATTATCATCACCACTGTCTTTAACAACACCATCACCATCATTATCATCACCACTGTCTTTAACAGCACCATCACCAGCATTATCATCATCAGTGTCTTTAACAACACCATCACCAGCATTATCATCATCAGTGTCTTTAACAGCAACATCATCATCATCAATGTCTTTAACATCATCATCATCATCATCATCATCATCATCGTCGTCATCGTCATCATTGTTGTCTTCATCTTCGTCGTTGTCGTCGTCATCATCGTTGTCATCATCATCATCATCATGATCATCATCATCATCATCATCATCATCATCATCATCATCATCATCATCATCATCAGTGTCTTTAACATCATCATCATCATCATCATCAGTGTCTTTAACATCATCATCATCATCATCATCATCATCATCATCATCATCATCATCATCATCATCATCAGTGTCTTTAACATCATCATCATCATCATCATCATCATCATCATCATCATCATCATCATCATCATCATCATCATCAGTGTCTTTAACATCATCATCATCATCATCATCATCATCATCATCATCATCATCATCATCATCATCATCATCATCATCAGTGTCTTTAACAGCAGCACCACCACCACCACCACCACCATCATCATCATCATCATCATCATCATCATCATCATCATCATCATCATCATCATCATCAGTGTCTTTAACAGCAGCAGCACCACCACCACCACCATCATCATCATCATCATCATCATCATCATCATCATCATCATCATCATCATCAGTGTCTTTAACAGCGCTGTCACCATCATCATCATAGTTATCAACATCGTTATCATCATCATCTTCATCATCATCATCAGTGTCTTTAACAGCACTTTCATCATCATCATCATCATCATCATCATCATCATCATCATCATCATCATCATCATCAGTGTCTTTAACATCACCATCATCATCAGTGTCTTTAACAACACCATCATCATCATCATCATCATCATCATCGGTATCTTTAACAGCGCCATCATCAGTGACAGTGTTTTTAACAGCACCACCACCACCACCACCACCACCACCACCACCACCACCACCACCATCATCATCATCATCATCATCATCATCATCATCATCATCATCATTATCATCATCATCAGTGGCTGTAACAGCATCATCACATCAAGATAAGAAAAGAAAACATATCTCTCAACAGTATGTGAAGTGTTAGAACCATCACATTTGCATAGGCCTGGTTGCATGGAGAAGTAGGTGACCAATCTTTCCTTCACGTAGCGAACAGCAAGAACTGGTGTTGAACAATTGCCTGACCAAAGTCATTTCATTATCAGCATAATCTCCTAACCAGTACACCAACTAACCTTCATGATTATCACTATTGTCTTTATCATCATTCACATCATCATCATCATCATTGTGATAGTCCTTGTCCTCATCTGTACATTTCTGGTCATCTGGTCATTTATACAGTAAAAGTCAGCATGCCTCGGGCATATTGGCTACATGGTGCTAGCCCATATTTGTATAGACTAAAGAGCAATTGAGGGATGATGTGGTCAGTACGATGTTGGCTGCTTTTACTTCCCAAGGCATTCCTGGTACTCATGTTATGCTGGATCTGTGCGGGAGCCCAAGTCAATTAATGAAAACTTCCTGGGTGTGAATTCAAGCCCAGGTTGTCAGACAGGCACCTCATCTTAATGCCCACTTGGAACTCACACTTCGCCCAGTCTAGCCGCATTGTTATAACCATACATATTATATATATATATATATATATATATATATATATATATATATATATATATATAATATATATATATATATATATATATATATATATATATATATTCATGTATAGTTTTTCATGTAGTTGTATCGGTGCGGTGTTTGTTGTTTGTGTGCTGACGAAGACTTTGGCCATAATGTCCATTTGGTTACTTGTGATCGTGTTCTAATAAAAAGTTAGTTGCATATCCTTTACAGGACGTCACATTCAGCCCCAGCATATTTTGGCTGTTTGTGATTTTTTGGCAAGTTTAAGTTCAGTAGTTTGCCATTGCTTTCTGAACAACCAGCACTCATACCATTGTATAAAAACCAACACAAGGTGGTTTGCTATAAAATCGCCACTATGTAAGCCATATGTACCCCCATGTAAACCATCTCTATCACCATGTAAGCCATTTTTGCAAACCATGTTAGTCAGCTGTCTCCCCATGTCAGCCATACTATATGTTTGAAAGGTCTGTTTGGTTTGACCTTTCAGATGAAATATACGCTATGGCTGTGGCTGAAGACAGCAGTTTCTTCACGACCGTCGGCAACAGGCATGTCAAGTTTTACTACTTGGATAATTTGAGGACGTTGCCGCCGTAAGTTATCTTTGTTTAAAGGTTTGCTTTAAAACACTGGCATATGAAGATTTTTAAACCCTAGGACATGAATTTTTAACCTTAAGACATTAAGATTTTAATCCTTAAAGTTTGCATTTTTAACCCAAAGATATGCAGATTTTAAAAACTCTAGGACATGAATTTTTAACCCTAAGACATGCATTTTAAATCCTATAACATGAAGAGATTTTAGCCCTAGACATGAAGATTTTTAAACCCAAGGACATGAATTTTTAACTTTAAAATATTAAGATTAAAAACAAATCCTAAGTCGTTAATTTTTAACTTGAAAATATTAAGATTAAAAACAAACCCTAAGTCGTTAATTTTTAACTTGAAAATATTAAGATTAAAAACAAATCCTAAGTTGTTAATTTTTAACCCTAAGATATGAAGATGTTTTTAAAACTCTGCGACATTAATTTTTGACCCTAAGACATTAACATTTTAAAACCGTAAAACATGAATTTTTAATATGAATTTTTAGTAGGACACCCAAGAAGAAAATGGATTGATGACATCAAAGACATTGTATAATCACACAGAATGACACTATTCAGTGCCTGTGATTTATTGGATTTATTCTTACTTAAGATGATCTGATATGAGAGCAAGAGATCACCCGAGAAGAAAATGGATTGATGACATCAAAGACCTTATACTATCACACACAATGAACTTATCCAGTGCTTCCCATTGGGAGCTGGAGCGTCATCTGTTCCTCCACATGACGCTTGAAGGCGGAAGATTTCTCCAGTATTTTTATATATGTGGTTTCTGTCCCCGTGGCTTGTCATGTTTGCTGACTACATTTTCATTCATGTAAAAACTAGATTAATGTTACTGTGATTTCTGTGTCCCCCTTGGCTTGTCATGTTTGTGAGGTACAGTATCATGAAGTGCCTTGCCAACTGGGGCCACCGATCTTGTTTCTCCACTTCTTGTAGCCTCCAAACTATTGTGTCAGTTCATGTGCTGACACCTTTCCTTAAGAACAAACAATTGTCAAGAATCTTCGCTCACTGTCTTTTTCTGTCTCTTTCCATAAATCTGACCAGTTATTACAGTATGTTCCACTTTTTCTTTTCTCATTAAGTGGCCCAATAAATAACGACAGCTTCTTTCTGAGGTACAGTAAATATGTTGCATTTGTTGTTTCTCCACAGCATCTCAAAATTACATTTTTGTTTTTCTATACCATGTACATTTATGCACATATATTAATTAATCTAGTGTGTGAGACTACTTTTCTAGTGATTAGCCAGCTTTTAAGTTTAAAAAAATTCATAACCACATGTTTGACGATATTTCTCAATCTTTAGTCATCTCAAATTTGGCAAAAGATGTGCTCCATAATGGCAAATTATGTACTTTTATGCACATACATTAATTAATCTAGTGCTTAAGACTAATTTTCTAGGGATTAGCCAACATTCAATTTTTTGAAACATTCATGTCCATGTGTATGACGAAACTTTAAATGTGTATAATGACAACAAAAAGATACACAGTGGTTAACTAATTGCAAAGTCTTTTCTTGCATTTTCTCTGGCAGACATGTTGGCAACAGTTGCCCCATACCTTTACCGACTCGTTGCGGCATCTTGGATAATCTCAAAGAAAACTGCTTCTGCGATGTGGTGTGCGGACGTGGCTGCAGCAGCCTGTACATTTTTGTGGTGGCGATGTCTGGTATATTGTGTCAGGTAGGATTTGGACAGAAAGGTAGGATTAGAAAAGGAAAAATAAAGAATGGATGTGAAACGAAGGTAGGATTTTACAGGGAAGATAGAATATCGGAAGAAAGGTAGAATATGGGAAAGGGGGAGGATTTGGAAGGGAAAATTGGATATAGGAAGGAAGGTAGGATTTGGTAGGGAAGACAGTATATAGGAAGGGAGGTAGAATTTGGTATTGAAGACAGTAAATAGGAAAGAAGGCAGGATTTTGGTAGAGAAGACAGTATGTAGGAAGGGAGGTAGGATTTGAAAGGGAAGACAGTATAAAAATTAGAGTTTGGAAGGAAAGCTATGATATGTAATGAAAAGTAGGATTTGGACATGAAGATAAGATAAGGGAAGGAAGGTAATATTGGGAGAGAAGCTAGGATATGGGCAGAATTGTAGGATTTGGCAGGAGGATTGGATATTGGTAGGAAGATAAGATATGGGTAAGAAGATATGATATGGAAGGGAAGATATGATATGAAAGGAAGGTGAGATTTGGAAGGGAAGATAGAATATGTGATGAAAATTAGGATTTGGACAGAAAGATGGGATATGGGAAGAAAGGATTTTGAAGAGAAAGGAATTTCAAAGTGGGGTAGGATATGTGAAGGAAGGTAGGATTTGGAAAGAAAGAACAGATTTGAAAGGATTTATATATGTATAACATATGATAAGCAGTATAAACATTCATAGCTATATGACAGACAGAACTTCTTTATACATACGTTGCAAATTAATATATGTTGAAAAACAATATCTGTGTTAAATTATCTACAAAATAAACATATATACATATATTACATAGAACCTGTGCTTTTGTATGGATGTGAAGCGTGGACAATGAGCAGACAAGCTGAAAAACATCTGATGGCTGTGGAAATGTGGTTGCTGAGGAAAATGCAAAGAATACCATGGACAGACAGAAAAATCAATGACCAGGTCCTAGTCATTAATTGCAGTTCCAACTTCACGGCAACGAGTCATCCCCATTATACTCCGTTCCTGTGGCAGTGAACATCACACAAAATGCTCCTCACTGCCCCATGTGAAAAGTGGAACAAACAAGAGTCTTCGACAAACCAATAGCCAAGTCTTAAAGAATCAAAAATGAAAATCGTAAACTGATTAGAGAAATTAGACATAGTCAAAATCTTTTGGACACGTTATGAAATGAAACAAAAGTACTTCATTTTTAATTCACCGCAAACAAACCGTGTAGTTATTTTTAGCACCAACCTAGATCTAGTGGGATAGTCGATTTTCAGAAGAAGGATATCGGTATTCACTTCGTGGTCGGTGGACAAGTGTGTTTGCAGCAAGATGTACCCAAACCACATGTCATTGTCTTTGCAAACTGGCCTCCAGATACATCAAAGATTAGCGCAGACAGATGGGACATACACAAGATAAGACGAGTAGCACTAGATATGGATATACACTCCAACGACAGTGAGGGCCCTCCGGGCCCAGAAACTATTATTGCATCCATCGATCTGTCTAGCAGTCCACCACACACTCAACCGGAAGTGATCAAAAACACATTCAAATGATATGATTCTTTATTGCACAAAGTTTTTCATGTCACACAAATAACCCTAACCCTCATACACAAGTTGCACAGTATATCAACACACTCCTACACCCACTATGGAATCACCACGATGTCACATGATTTCCAGGAAACTCCCGGAATTCCCTTGTTTGTGGTAAATTAACAATGAAGTACCGAAAATAAATTGGAGAACTTCGTGACAACTGCCAAGATTGAGAGGAAGAGAACAAGGGGAAGGCAGAGAAGTAAATACCTGGTGGATTGGCCACATGGCATGGTCGAGACTGAAACACTATGCTGATCAAAGACTGGTGATCGAGTGTAGATGACGAAACATGACTGCCGATGCTTGTCGGCATGGCACATGATGATGATGATGATGATGACGATGATGATGATGATATATATATATGATACTCAGTATAAACATTCACAACTATATGATAGATAGAACTTCATTATACATTCACTAAACATTAATATAACATACATTGAACACTTATATCTATGAAAATTATATACAAAAATAATTCTCAGCTAGGTATTTAATCCAACTCAGGAAGATTGAACAGGATATCGGGGTGGGGTAAATAAAAGTAACTGCACTTGCAGCAATGGAAGGTAAATTTACATGCCAGATTTTTCTGTATTCTCCTTCCATATAGATCAACAGAGATCGATACCTGGAGCGCTGGGTTAATGTCAACATGGTCAATGCCTGTTGTCTAGCGGCTGATGAGAACTGCATCTTTGTGGGTGGAACGCAGGGGGTGGTTAGAATGTTCCGGGCCCTGGACCTTCAGATTATCACAACTCTGCCTCGACCCCACATTCTTGGTCTTGACATATCTCAGGTAGGTCAAGGACGTGTTGATTCACCAATAAGATTTCTGTTTATCCTATGGTAAATTGGTAAATTTAAATAAGAGTGATTGTAGTGAAATTTGGAATAAATAAACTGCTTACTAGTGGCTCCTATACTCCACAACGCTGTGGAGGTATATAGAGAGTTCTTCTTGCATTTTTTTAGAAGAATGTTTCCACAATCTTGGACAGAGAAGAAGAGAAAGGCTGAGGTATTGAAAGCTGCTGACGAAATCACTCATCAAAACCATAAAGACAAGACAAGGGGATACATCAAAACCATCAGGACAAGACAAATAATATGCAGAGGGTACATTAAAACCATAAGGATGAGACAAGTGATATGTAGGGGGTACATCAGAACAATATAAGGACAAGACAAATGATATGTAGGGGGTACATCAAAACCATTAGGATGAGATGTAAGGGGTACATCAAAGCCAATAGGACAAGACAAATGATGTGTAGGGGGTACATCAGAATAATATAAGGACAAGACAAATGATACGTAGGGTGTACATCAAAACCATTAGGATGAGACAAATGAGATGTAAGGGGTACATCAAAGCCAATAGGACAAGATAAATGATATGTACGGGGTATATCAGAACAGTATAAGGACAAGACAAATGATATGTAGGGGGTATATCAGAACAGTATAAGTACAAGACATGATATGTAGGGGGTATGTCAGAACAGTATAAGGACAAGACCAAATGATATGTAGGGGGTATATCAGAACAGTATAAGGACAAGACAAATGATATGTAGGGGGTACATCAGAACAGTATAAGGACAAGACATGATATGTAGGGGGTATGTCAGAACAGTATAAGGACAAGACCAAATGATATGTAGGGGGTATATCAGAACAGTATAAGGACAAGACAAATTATATGTAGGGGGTATATCAGAACAGTATAAGTACAAGACATGATATGTAGGGGGTATGTCAGAACAGTATAAGGACAAGACCAAATGATATGTAGGGAGTATATCAGAACAGTATAAGGACAAGACAAATGATACGTAGGGGGTATATCAAAACCATTAGGATGAGACAAATGAAATGTAAGGGGTACATCAAAGCCATTAGGACAAGACAAACAATATGTAGGGGGTATATCAGAACAGTATAAGGACAAGACAAATGAGATGTTAGGGGTACATCAGAACAGTATAAGGACAAGACAAATGATACGTAGGGGGTATATCAGAACCATTAGAATGAGACAAATGAGATGTTAGGGGTACATCAGAACAATATAAGGACAAGACAAATGAGATTTTAGGGGTACATCAGAACAGTATAAGGACAAGACAAATGATTCGTAGGGGGTATATCAGAACCATTAGGATGAGACAAATGAGATGTTAGGGGTACATCAGAACAATATAAGGACAAGACAAATTAAATGTATGGGTATATCAGAACAATATAAGGACAAAACAAATGATATGTAAGGGACACATTAACAGTAGAGGTGCAAAAGAGTAGTTATGTGGGAAAATACTAGGCAAGAGAGGCACTGAAAGGTGGCGAAAGATATTTATGGATAGATTAAACACTGGATTAGCAAGAATGAATATAAACAACAATATAATTTTAGTTGCATTTCCTTTACAAGATCTTACAATTAACTGCAGAATGTTTTAGGGCTGTTTATGAATTTCTAGGCAATTTTACATTCAGTAGTTTGCCATTGCTTTCTGAATGACTGACACACATACCATTGTGAAAATCAATGCAAGGCGGTCTGCTTCCAAATCACCTGTGTTTGATTTTTAACCCAGTATGCTGGATTATGAAACTGCTTTATCAGCCCCCCCCCCCCCCTGAATAAGCAGCGTTAATTGAATTAATTATCAGGCTAGTTCAGTCTGCAAGCTTGTTAGTCAGCGGGCTTTTAAATGATTTTCTGATGCTGAGGTAGCAGGTTAAACTATAACAACCGCCAGTTGTTGACTTCTCGTCCTTTATTTGGGAACATAAATTACAAGTACTTAGAAGTCAAGAGTGGGTTTGTCTGATGGCGAGGGGCACTGGTAATCGGGAAAGCTCATCCACATGAAACAATCAGCCCAGTTCACTAGCAGTAGTAGCATATATGTGGACTATTTGAGTTCAAAGCGTGAACGCCAAAAGTGAAAGAAAATAAGATTATCCTGTAGAAAATATCGGGTGAGAGGAGGGTGAGGGAAGGATGAGAGGGGGGTGTGAGAGGAGGGTGAGGGGATGGTGAGAGGAGGGTGAGGGAAGGATGAGAGGAGGGTGAGGGGATGGTATGAGAGGAGGGTGTGAGAGGAGGGTGAGGGGAAGGTGAGAGGAGGGTGAGGGGAAGGTGAGAGGAGGGTGAGGGGAAGGTGAGAGGAGGGTGAGGGGAAGGTGAGAGGAGGGTGAGAGGAGGGTGAGAAGAAGGTGAGAGGAGGGTGAGATGAAGGTGAGAGGAGGGTGAGGGGAGTGTGAGGGGATGGTGTGGGAGGAGGGTGAGATGAAGGTGAGAGGAGGGTGAGAGGAAGGTGAGAGGAGGGTGAGAGGAAGGTGAGATGAGGTGAGAGGAAGGTGAGAGGAGGGTGAGGGAAGGATGAGAGGAGGGTGTGAGAGGAGGGTGAGGGAAGGATGAGAGGATGGTGAGAGGAGGGTGAGGGAAGGATGAGAGGAGGGTGAGGGGATGGTATGAGAGGAGGGTGTGAGAGGAGGGTGAGGGGAAGGTGAGAGGAGGGTGAGGGGAAGGTGAGAGGAGGGTGAGAGGAGTGTGAGGGGAAGGTGAGAGGAGGGTGAGATGAGGTGAGAGGAGGGTGAGATGAAGGTGAGGGGAAGGTGAGATGAGTGTGAGGGGATGGTGTGAGGGGATGGTGTGGGAGGAGGGTGAGAGGAGGGTGAGATGAGGTGAGAGGAAGGTGAGAGGAGGGTGAGAGGAAGATGAAAGGAAGGTGAGAGGAAGGTTTGTAGACTTAGGATTGCCAATGTCTGCTCCAGACCAGAAATCCAAAGAAGAAGAGACATAAGACTTTCATGCCTTTCTGAACTATAATGTACCTCAGATGATAAACTTAATTTGATATTTCCCGTTCTAATTTCTATGAGGGGAAGGTGTGAGAGGAAGGTGAGATGAGGTGAGAGGAGGGTGAGATGAAGGTGAGAGGAGGGTGAGATGAAGGTGAGAGGAGGGTGAGATGAAAGTGAGAGGAGGGTGAGATGAAGGTGAGAGGAAGATGAAGGTGAGAGGAGGGTGAGATGAGGTGAGAGGAGGGTGAGATAAGGTGAGAGGAAGATGAAAGGAAGGTGAGAGGAAGGTTTGTAGACTTAGGATTGCCAATGTCTGCTCCAGACCAGAAATCCAAAGAAGAAGAGAAAGAAGACTTTCATGCCTTTCTGAACTACAATGTACCTCAGACAATAAACTTAATTTGATATTTCCCGTTCTAATTTCTACTTTGATTTATTCACCAGGTGACTACGTCATACATCGAGGACATCTCCGAGGATGTGTCATCAACATTAGAGGAGGACTTGAAAGAAAGGGAAAGCCACCACCAGTATCCGACGACACGAGCCATCACTTACGACTCCTGCCATGAGATCCTGACTGTTGTTTATGGAGATCGGAGTACTTACATCTGGAGCAGATGCAAGCGGGATGTTGAAGGCAGTGAGATGTATTATTTCAGCAAAAAGTATGCTTTGTTATTGTATTTGATATTACATGTTGTTATAATTATACAATTTTATATAAAATTATATATTATTATCACCATCCAGTGCCTTGCCGGCTGGCGTGGGCAATCATGCCTCTCCATAAATTATGATCTCCTACGTCATGGATCAATTCGTAGGTTGACTCCCTTCCTTGTCATGACACAAGACTGTCAAGAATTTTCTTACGTTGCATTCCTCTCTCTCTTTCTACAAATCTTCCCGGTTGTCATGACATGTTCCAGTTTCTGTCTTCTCATAATGTGGCCAAAAAACAATAATTGCTTCTTTATGATGCTTGTGATAAGTTGTCTTTAAGATTTAGCCTCCCTCAAAATGTCCAGATTGCTCATTTTGGCTGTCCAATTAATTTTCAGCATTCTTCAATAAATCCACATCTCTTTGAACTCAAGCGTAGTCCAGACACACTACTTCTAGTAGTGCTGGACTAAATTTTGCTTGTGGATTTGCTTTACCTGTTAACAGTGACACTCGCCATCTGGCGAACCCAGTCTGACTTCAGAGGTACTTGCAATTTACGTCCCCTGGTCAAGGACGATAGGTCAACATTTTAGCCCAACTGTCTGGTGTACGGGTTGAACCCCTTATCTCGGCATCAGCATACCGGATGTTTAAGAACACATGTTCTTATACATTCGGCCATGCTGACCTTCCCAGGGATTTAAAAAATGATTATATATAAGATTATATAAATTTATATATATGACTGGCACCTTGCCGTCTTGACAGACAATAGTTGTAAAATGGAGTTATACCTCTCCATAACACAATGCTTGGGCTGAATTTAGAGACCATGTGTTAGCCATGCAGCACAATCCCTCTCTCAGCCTGTCTAGTGTACTCGAGAGGAAAGGTAACACCAGTATATCTGGAATAAGACAGAAGCTGTCAGATCAGCAAAGCAATACTCTAAATGTCTGCCTGTTTGAGCTTCCATCCTAGACCAGTTGCTGATAAAGGCTTAGAGCCTGGTCTGCCCTGCCGTGAAATTTAGTCTTTAGGTTGCATTTCCTCACACTAGGGTAAGGCTTGTACCCTTCCAATTCGTCTCCTCTGCCCAAAGCTGTTGGCACAATGTGGGGTGTCGGGTTTTGTGAGTGGAACCCAAATTTGGTGCTAACAGAAAGCAGGTAGTACCGTGTACTGTTAAAAGATCGCTCAGTCATATCTGACTAAGACCTGATTTATAGAGAGAGAGAGAGAGAGAGAGAGAGTCAGAGAGAGAGAGAGAGAGAGAGAGAGAGAGAGAGAGAGAGAGAGAGAGAATCGCACGCACAGAGAGAGAGAGAGAGATAGGTAATGGATGTGGAAAGCAGCCACATTAATTTCTCAAAGGTAAGTTAATTTGCTGAGTTTACTTAAAGTTTACAAATTATTATGGGGCTGTGAATTTAGAAGTCTCGGGAATAACATGAAATTATTTCCCCAAGTCTAAGTTTATTGGAAACTGACATACATTAAACGTCACAGTAACTTGGAAACAACAGTAATGGCCCCTGGAAGAAGAAGCAAGATACAGGACATTGCAGTATCTTGGGCATGAGTGTCCATGAGATTGAGGAACTGGCGAGCGTTGACGAGTGTCGATCTGCTAAGGACCTGCTACTTGATAGATTCATTTTCTGCTCAGTATGGGTGGTCATCGTTGCACTCTGGACATGTCCCTAGGTTTCCCAATCTCCTTAGAAGTAAACCCATCTATGTGCAGTAACTAACAGTTCCAGTTGGTGCTGACTGAAAACCCTACATGCTGCTCTTTTGTGACACAATCCTGATTAACAGTTATTATTAAATAACAGCTGTCAGGTGTGTGGATGCTGAGGTAGCGGGTTCAACCACTACACCGGTTAGTTGGATTAAAATATGAACTTCTCATCCTTGACTTGGGGACATAAATTACAAGTACCTCTGAAGTCGGAGTGGGTTTGCTTCATGGCAAGGGACACTGGTAAAAAGGAAAGCTAATCCACATGCCAAAATCAGTCCAGTGCACTTGAAGTAGTAGCACATGAATGAATTATACTTGAGTTCAAAGCAAGTAACCAACAAGAAAATAAATAATATAACATCTAACATGATATAATAATAATATAACATCTAACATTATATAATAATAATATAACATCTAACATGATGTAATAATAATATAACATCTAACATGATGTAATAATAATATAACATCTAACATGATATAATAATAATATAACATCTAACGTGATATAATAATAATATAACATCTAACATGATATAATAATAATATAACATCTAACATGATATAATAATAATATAACATCTAACATGATGTAATAATAATATAACATCTAACATGATATAATAATAATATAACATCTAACGTGATATAATAATAATATAACATCTAACATGATATAATAATAATATAACATCTAACATGATATAATAATAATATAACATCTAACATGATATAATAATAATATAACATCTAACATGATATAATAATAATATAACATCTAACATGATATAATAATAATATAACATCTAACATGATATAATAATAATATAACATCTAACATGATATAATAATAATATAACATCTAACATGATATAATAATAATATAACATCTAACATGATATAATAATAATATAACATCTAACATGATATAATAATAATATAACATCTAACATGATATAATAATAATATAACATCTAACATGATATAATAATAATATAACATCTAACATGATATAATAATAATATAACATCTAACATGATATAATAATAATATAACATCTAACATGATATAATAATAATATAGACACTCTTCCGACAGACGGGTCTAAATAGTTCCGCAGTGAATAATTTTATATAACTAACACTAACCCTAACCCTAAACCCTAACTTATTCACTGCGGAACTATTTAGACCTGTCTGTCGGAAGAGTGCCATAATATAACAGCTAACATGATATAATAATAATATAACATCTAACATGATATAATAATAATATAAAATCTAACATGATATAATAATAATATAACATCTAACAAAGAATTATTTTATTTATTTATTTTGCGCGCTTGCTTTGAATTCAAGCGTAGTCTATACACACTATTTTTATAGTAGTGATGGACTGAATTTTGCGTGTGGGTTAGCTTTCCCTATTAACAGTGTCCCTCGCCATCAGGCGAACCCGCTCCGACTTCAGAGGTACTTGTAAAGACATGTGCAGATGAAAGTGAATGTTTTGACAAGACTTTTTTTCAACAAACAAGAAATGGAAAACAGTAATACTCTCAACTGAGTTGTCACAATCTACATGGGAATAATCTGATATCTCAACAACAACAAAAATAACTAAAACAGGAATTCCAGGAAACAGAACAAGACAAGTAGAAGGAAGGTAAACTTGGAAAGGCATGAAATATATATAGGAGTGAGTTTTTAAAAGTTATATATGCTTATATCCAATCTGATGTATACATACATACACAGGTTGAAAGAATAGAGAAGGGATAAACATCACACAAAATAATGTTGGATGTTAATCCCTGTTTGGTGGAGAGACATGTCCATTCTGTCAATGAGGTGATTCTTCAAGATAAGACAAGTGGTGTGGTCATCAAAGATCTTTATATGCTCTATATATGTCATGTTTGATCTACATATATGCAATTTTCTGCCAAGCAAATACCTTTAACATGATCACAAGAATTGCAATTTTCTGCCAAGAAAATACCTTTAACATGATCACAAGAATTGCAATTTTCTGCCAAGCAAATACCTTTAACATGATCACAAGAATTGCAATTTTCTGCCAAGAAAATACCTTTAACATGATCACAAGAATTGCAATTTTCTGCCAAGAAAATACCTTTAACATGATCACAAGAATTGCAATTTTTTTAAGAACAAAGATATATAATGTATTGACAAACTCATGAATGTATAGTAATCTTCTTGGTAAAATTGAGTTCACTTGTGCTTTCTAACTTCCAAGATACTCGGCCATGTACCATCGCGGGTGTGTCTGGGGTCTGACCACTTACCCCGCTGTCCTGGATTCAGATCCAGAAGAGGCTGCGCTCGGCGGTGCTCTGCCACCAGGAGCTTTGATCTCTGTCTCAGCAGACGGAACTCTACGGGCTTGGGATGTCTGTGCAAATATTTGTGAGGAAAGCATGTTAAAGAGGTGATTGATAAACTTTTGCATGTTTTATGAGCTGTGTTTTCTTGTTTTAAAACCTTTGCTAAACAGATGAAAGACTTCCATCATTGTTGTATAGTTTAGTTTTATATTTCTGATATTACTTTTTAGAGTTCCTGCCTTGTACATTTTGAAATCTTTACTTGTTTGAGAAGTTGACAAGTACTCGTTCATCATCTCTTTCTATTCTTTCTGTTGTATTCTCTGTTTATTCCGCACAGACTCACACATGCACACTGACTCACTTTCCCTTTCTCACTCTCTCTTTCTCTCTCTCTCTCTGCTTCATTTTCTCTTCCTGTTTACTTCATACATATTTTTATCACATAATTGTATCACATACATTTTATTCAAACATGTTTTTCATTTCAATTTAATATATGAACTCAAGAATATAGTGAACACCCTGATACTATCATTAGAAATATGAACTCAAGAATTGGTCCAACATTTACACAACATGCAACACATCACCATGTGCAACACATCACAGTGCCTAACATTTACACAGTGTGCAACACAACACAATGTCCAACACAGGCACAATGTCCAATACATCAAAGTGTCCAACACTGACACAATGTCCAACACTGACACAATGTCCAACACTGACACAATGTCCAACACTGACACAATGTCCAACACTGACACAATGTCCAACACTGACACAATGTCCAACACTGACTCAATGTCCAACACTGACTCAATGTCCAACACTGACACAATGTCCAACACTGACACAATGTCCAACACTGACACAATGTCCAACACTGACACTTTGTCCATCACTGACACAATGTCCAACACTGACACAATGTCCAACACTGACACAATGTCCAACACTGACACAATGTCCAACACTGACGCAATGTCCAACACTGACGCAATGTCCAACAGTAACATAATGTCCAACACTGACACAATGTCCAACATTGACACAATGTCCAACACTGACATAATGTCCATCACTGACACAATGTCCAACACTGACACAATGTCCATCACTGACACAATGTCCAACACATCTGAATGTCCAACACTGACACAATGTCCAACACTGACACAATGTCCAACACTGACACAATGTCCAACACTGACACAATGTCCAACACTGACACAATGTCCAACACTGACACAATGTCCAACACTGACACAATGTCCAACACTGACACAATATCCAACACTGAAACAATGTCCAACACTGACACAATGTCCAACACTGACACAATGTCCAACACTGACACAATGTCCGAAACTGACACAATGTCCGAAACTGACACAATGTCAAACACTGACATAATGTCCAACACTGACATAATGTCCAACACTGACACTATGTCCATCATTGACACAATGTCCAACACTGACACAATGTCCAACACTGACACAATGTCCAACACTGACACAATGTCCACCATTGACATAATGTCCAACACATCAGAATGTCCAACACTGACACAATGTCCAACATTGACACAATGCCCAACACTGACACAATGTCCATCACTGACACAATGTCCACCATTGACATAATGTCCAACACATCAGAATGTCCAACATTGACACAATGTCCAACACTGACACAGTATCCAATACTGACACAACGTCCAACACTGACACAATGTCCAACACTGACACAATGTCAAACACTGATGCAATGTCCAAGACATCAGAATGTCTAAGATTGATATAATGTCCAACATTGACACAATGTCCAACTCATGAGTTCATACTTCTAGTGGTAGTGCCAGGGTGTCCACTATATTCTTGAGTTCATACAAGACAGTTCCTGTGATGGCAGCAGACTCCACTGTTTTCTGGAGTTCATGCATGACAGTCATTGTCTTCTTGAGTTCATGCATGACAGTTCTTGTGATGACATTATCTGTCTTTATATTCTCCCAGAAACTATGTCAATGTCTCAAGATTGTCTATGTTTTATATTCTCCCAGAAACTGTGTCAATGTCTGAAGATTGTCTATGTTTTATATTCTCCCAGAAACTGTGTCAATGTCTGAAGATTGTCTTATGTTTTATATTCTCCCAGAAACTGTGTCAATATCTCATGATTGTCTATGTTTTATATTCTCCCAGAAACTGTGTCAATGTCTGAAGACTGTCTTATGTTTTATATTCTCCCAGAAACGGTGTCAATGTCTCATGATTGTCCATGTTTTATATTCTCCCAGAAACTGTGTCAATGTCTCATGATTGTCTATGTTTTATATTCTCCCAGAAACTGTGTCAATGTCTCATGATTGTCTATGTTTTATATTCTCCCAGAAACTGTGTCAATGTCTCATGATTGTCTATGTTTTATATTCTCCCAGAAACAGTGTCAATGCCTCATGATTGTCTTATGTTTTATATTCTCCCAGAAACTGTGTCAATGTCTCATGATTGTCTATGTTTTATATTCTCCCAGAAACAGTGTCAATGTCTCATGATTGTCTATGTTTTATATTCTCCCAGAAACTGTGTAAATGCCTCATGATTGTCTATGTTTTATATTCTCCCAGAAACTGTGTCAATGTCTCATGATTGTCTATGTTTTATATTCTCCCAGAAACTGTGTCAATGTCTCATGATTGTCTGTGTTTTATATTCTCCCAGAAATTGTGTCAGTGCTCAGTGTCTGAAAATTGTCTATGCGGACAAAATAGAGCCAACCAAAAAACTTCGCCAGCAGAACAAGCCACGTGAAGGTTCATTTGTGAGACACGGGAAACAGAGCTTCAGTGCTGTGGCTGTATGTTGTGTGGACATTGTGGCAGTGTTGGGTGTTGTGATGTCTTGGACATTGTGTCAGTTTTGGACATTGTGTCAATGTTGGATGTTCTGTCAGTGTTGGATGTTGTGATGTGTTGGACATTGTGTCAGTGTTGGATGTTGTGATGTCTTGGACATTGTGGCAATGCTGGGCATTGTGTCAGTGTTGGACATTGTGTCAGTGTTGGACATTGTGTCAGTGTTGGACATTGTGAAGTGTTGGACATTGTGTCAGTGTTGGACATTGTGTGTGTGTGTTGGACATTGTGTCAGTGTTGGTCTGTATTGGACATTGTGTCAGTGTTGGTCTGTATTGGACATTGTGTCAGTGTTGGACATTGTGTCAGTGTTGGACATTGTGTCAGTGTTTGACATTGTGTCAGTGTTGGACATTGTGTCAGTGTTGGTCTGTATTGGACATTGTGTCAGTGTTGGTCTGTATTGGACATTGTGTCAGTGTTGGACATTGTGTCAGTGTTGGATGTTCTGTCAGTGTTGGACATTGTGTCAGTGTTGGACATTGTGTCAGTGTTGGACATTGTGTCAGTGTTGGGCATCGTGTCAGTGTTGGACATTGTGTCAGTGTTGGACATTGTGTGTGTGTGTTGGACATTGTGTCAGTGTTGGACATTGTGTGTGTGTGTTGGACATTGTGTGTGTGTGTTGGACATTGTGTCAGTGTTGGACATTGTGTGTGTGTGTTGGACATTGTGTCAGTGTTGGACATTGTGTGTGTGTGTTGGACATTGTGTCAGTGTTGGACATTGTGTCAGTGTTGGTCATTGTGTGTGTGTGTTGGACATTGTGTCAGTGTTGGACATTGTGTGTGTGTGTTGGACATTGTGTCAGTGTTGGACATTGTGAAGTGTTGGACATTGTGTCAGTGTTGGACATTGTGTGTGTGTGTTGGACATTGTGTCAGTGTTGGTCTGTATTGGACATTGTGTCAGTGTTGGTCTGTTTTAGACATTGTGTCAGTGTTGGACATTGTGTCAGTGTTGGACATTGTGTCAGTGTTTGACATTGTGTCAGTGTTGGACATTGTGTCAGTGGTGGTCTGTATTGGACATTGTGTCAGTGTTGGTCTGTATTGGACATTGTGTCAGTGTTGGACATTGTGTCAGTGTTGGATGTTCTGTCAGTGTTGGACATTGTGTCAGTGTTGGACATTGTGTCAGTGTTGGACATTGTGTCAGTGTTGGGCATCGTGTCAGTGTTGGACATTGTGTCAGTGTTGGACATTGTGTCAGTGTTGGACATTGTGTCAGTGTTGGACATTGTGTAAGTGTTGGATGTTCTGTCAGTGGTGGATGTTGTGTCAGTGTTGGATGTTGTGATGTGTTGGACATTGTGGCATTTTGGGGACATTGTGTCAGTGTTGGACATTGTGTCAGTGTTGGACATTGTGTCAGTGTTGGACATTGTGTCAGTGTTGGACATTGTGTCAGTGTTGGATGTTGTGATGTGTTGGACATTGTGTCAGTGTTAAAAATTGTGTAAGTGTTGGATCTTCTGTCAGTGTTGGATGTTGTGTTGGATGTTGTGATGTCTTTGACATTGTGGTAATGCGGGACATTGTGTTAGTGTTGGATGTTCTGTCAGTGTTGGATGTTGTGATGTGTTGGACATTGTGTCAGTGTTGGATGTTGTGATCTCTTCGACATCGTGTCAGTGTTGGACATTGTGTCAGTGTTGGACATTGTGTCAGTGTTGGACATTGTGTCTGTGTTGGTCTGTGTTGGACAATGTGTCTGTGTTGGACATTGTGTCTGTGTTGGACATTGTGTCAGTGTTGGACATTGTGTCAGTGTTGGATGTTGTGATCTCTTCGACATCGTGTCAGTGTTGGACATTGTGTCAGTGTTGGACATTGTGTCAGTGTTGGACATTGTGGCAGTGTTGGACATTGTGTCAGTGTTGGACATTGTGTCAGTGTTGGACATTGTGTCAGTGTTGGACATTGTGTCAGTGTTGGACATTGTGTCAGTGTTGGACATTGTGTCAGTGTTGGACATTGTGTCAGTGTTGGACATTGTGTCAGTGTTGGACATTGTGTAAGTGTTGGACATTATATCAGTGTTGGACATTGTGGCAGTATTGGACATTGTGTCAGTGTTGGACATTATGTCAGTGTTGGACATTGTGTCAGTGTTGGACATTATATCAGTGTTGGACATTGTGTCAGTGTTGGACATTGTGTCAGTGTTGGACATTGTGTAAGTGTTGGACATTATATCAGTGTTGGACATTGTGGCAGTATTGGACATTATATCAGTGTTGGACATTGTGTAAGTGTTGGACATTATATCAGTGTTGGACATTATATCAGTGTTGGACATTATATCAGTGTTGGACATTGTGTCAGTGTTGGACATTGTGTAAGTGTTGGACATTATATCAGTGTTGGACATTGTGGCAGTATTGGACATTATATCAGTGTTGGACATTGTGTAAGTGTTGGACATTATATCAGTGTTGGACATTGTGTCAGTGTTGGACATTGTGGCAGTATTGGACATTATGTCAGTGTTGGATATTGTGGCAGTATTGGACATTATATCAGTGTTGGACATTGTGTCAGTGTTGGATATTGTGGCAGTGTTGGACATTTGACAGTGTTGGACATTGTGTAAGTGTTGGACATTATATCAGTGTTGGACATTGTGACAGTGTTGGACATTGTGGCAGTATTGGACATTATGTCAGTGTTGGATATTGTGGCAGTATTGGACATTTGACAGTGTTGGACATTGTGGTAAGTGTTGGACATTATATCAGTGTTGGACATTGTGTCAGTGTTGGACATTGTGTCAGTAGTTGGACATTATAGTCAGTGTTGGACTATTGTGGCAGTAGTTGGACATTATATCAGTGTTGGACATTGTGTCAGTGTTGGACATTGTAGCAGTGTTGGACATTTGACAGTGTTGGACATTGTGTAAGTGTTGGACATTATATCAGTGTTGGACATTGTGACAGTGTTGGACATTGTGGCAGTATTGGACATTATGTCAGTGTTGGATATTGTGGCAGTATTGGACATTTGACAGTGTTGGACATTGTGTAAGTGTTGGACATTATATCAGTGTTGGACATTGTGTCAGTGTTGGACATTGTGTCAGTATTGGACATTATGTCAGTGTTGGATATTGTGGCAGTATTGGACATTATATCAGTGTTGGACATTGTGTCAGTGTTGGACATTGTGTCAGTGTTGGACATTTGACAGTGTTGGACATTGTGTAAGTGTTGGACATTATATCAGTGTTGGACATTGTGACAGTGTTGGACATTGTGTTAGTGTTGGACATTGTGTCAGTGTTGGACATTGTGTCTGTGTTCGTCTGTGTTGGACAATGTGTCTGTGTTGGACATTGTGTCTGTGTTGGACATTGTGTCAGTGTTGGACATTGTGTCAGTGTTGGACATTGTGTCAGTGTTGGACATTGTGTTAGTGTGGACATTGTGTCAGTGTTGACCATTGTGTCAGTGTTGGACATTGTGTCAGTGTTGGACATTGTGTCAGTGTTGGACATTGTGTCAGTGCTGGACATTGTGTTAGTGTTGGACATTGTGTCCAGTCTTGGACATTGTGTCAGGTGTTGGACATTGTGTCAGTCTTGGACATTGTCGTACAGTGTTGGACATTGTGTTAGTGTTGGACATTGTGTTAGTGTTGGACATTGAATCAGTGTTGGACATTGAGTCGTGTTGGACATTGAGTCAGTGTTGGACATTGTGTCAGTGTTGGACATTGTGTCAGTGTGGACATTGTGTCCAGTGTTGGACATTGTGTCAGTGTGGACATTGTGTCAGTGTTGGACATTGTGTCAGTGTTGGACATTGTGTTAGTGGTGGACATTGTGTCTGTGTTGGTCTGTGTTGGAAATTGTATCAGTGTTTGACATTGTGTCTGTGTTGGACATTGTGTCAGTGTTGGATATTGTGTCAGTGTTTGACATTGTGTCTGTTTTGGACATTGTGTCAGTGTTTGACGTTGTGGCAGTGTTGGATATTGAGGCAGTGTTGGACATTGTGGCAGTGTTGGACATTGTGGAAATATTGAACATTGTGTAAATGTTAGACATTGTCTAAATATCGGACATTCTGTAAATACTTGGGCATTATCTAAATGTCCTAAATGTTAACGGCTTGTGCTCCACTTTTAGATTAAAAACAGAATATGTAAACCAATATAATGGCAGTACATTTTGTTTCCATCTAAAATGTTATGGAGTAACTGTTTCCTTCTGCTTGTCATCTCTTGCCCTACTCTGTGAGGTGGCTCCTATTGAGCACTCATTTACATTGTTTTTGTGTGTGCAAATCTGCGAGTTCTCTGATGATTATGTTAGACAACGGGATTATTGGCATGAATTCTAATGGGGTCAAAACCACAGACCTGATTCATGACTGATGATCGTGTTATTAAACTTGATTATTGGCATGAATTCTAATGGGGTCAAATCCACAGACCTGATCCATGACTGATGATTGTGTGATTCAACATGATTATTGGCGTGAATTTTAATGGGGTCAAAACCACAGACCTGATCCATGACTGATGATCGTGTGATTCATCGTGATTATTGGCAGGAATTCTAATGGGGTCAAAAGCACAGGCCAGGTCCAAGACTCTGCTGATCTTGTTTGATGTCATGATTATTGGCATGATGGTTATGTTAATTCTATTTCCGTCCAGGTTTGTCCAGACGGCCTGCACATTGCGACGGGCAACCAGCATGGCAGAGTGTGTATCTATGATACTAACACCATGAACGTGATGACCACGATGCTAGCTCACGAGTCAGAGGTCACAGCTCTGGGCTATTCCATCACAAAGCGGTACAAGGTAAGCATGAACCTGTGTTGGTATAGTGAGCTATCCTGTGGCTTTCCATTGCAGTGGTTCGTGATTAAGGCCCTAGCCATCATTATCCATCCATTATAAAAAAGGTTTAAAAAGCAAAAGGATTGATTTCATTGCAGTGGGTTTTATCCCATATGGCTCGATCTCTTTCTGCAGGGCGGTCTGCCGAAAGCATCACACAAAGCACGACCTTCATAGCTCTAGCAACAACCCCCAGGAGTCTGCGAGAAAATTGCACTCGTGAACCAAACTATGCAGCCTCAGAATTGAACCCACAACCTTCAGAATGTGAGGCAGTGACATAAACACTTTGCCGTGAGGACTTCCTGTCCATCCACCCATGTGCTGTTACCCGGCGTAAGCATTCATGCATCTTCACAACTCTCGGCCCTCTGTGATCTGAATCAATTCCATTGATGATATTCATTCATGCCACCTTCAGCTTAATTGGGTGCTTCTCTTGACCCTGCCCATAAGGGAAGCAAAGAATGGTAACCCTGTAACATGTCCTAAGAGTTGATTAAGGAGGGTTGGTATGTGATTGGGTACCACATTCTAATAGAAAACTTTAAAGGTAAAATGCAACCAGTCATGATAAAGACTACAAAGGGTTTGATGTGAGATGGTTGGGGGCCCAGTCTTCATGGAATATGAAAGACAGCAATAGAAGAAGACAGCTGTAGGGTCAGTCTACCCATGGAGGTGCAGAGCCAGATCAAGACCTGACCTCACTCCACAGAGGAAAACACTGATTGGGGGACACCTGAAACATCGTGATGCCATTTACTTGAGTTGTTTACTCTCATATCAAGAGCTGTGGTAGCCCAGGGGCTGGCATACTACCCTACTGGCTGGTTGGTCAATTATTTGAATCCTAAATGTGGTGGATTTTAAAAAATTGACCCCGGCTCCCATGCTGACCCAGCCTAAAATACGAGGGCTGTTCAAATGAAAACCTTAAATGTGTGTTTTTTTTTGGTGTAAATATATTCTGGAAAAGTCCAGAACAATTGTTCAATGCAAGTCCTCCAGCACTGATAAAGTGCTTGGATTCCTGTAGAAACAAAATTCTCTTGGTCGTATGTGTAACTACTCATGCACCACCTGCTGTAGCTCTTCATCGGACTGAAAAGTTTTAAAATTTTCTACTCCACTCATACACTTGCTGGACTGACAGGCATGCATCACCATACTGGACCTTCATTTGCCGATGAATTTGTATAGGTTTCACTCCTTCACTGATACAAAAACAGATGGTGAGTGTCAAAAGTTGGACGGCCATCTTTAAATTTTCCTCATGACATCGTGTTCATCCGTGCTATGATGTCACATGCTTAACCCTCCTGACATCTTTAACAACAATATTGCCAGGTTACAAGACAATGGCTTGGTTATTGTAATTTCTATCACACTTTTAAGGGGTTCATTTGAAGCCCCCTCGAAGATACCAGGAAATGTCTGGGAGGTAAAAGCAATGAATATGTTATTGACCACACCACCTGTTGAGTGCTGGTTGGTCTGTACAAATATGGGACTAGTACCATAGCCAATATGTTTGAAGGTGTGTAGAAGGGTCCAGTTAAACTCTTGTATGACTTGGAGAATTGGCACCACATAATAATATGGTTCCATTCTGATAAGCAAGATACTCGCTCATTTCAATCATGCTCATGAGCTCAGCTAGCAATGAATGCAAGGTGTGGATGCTGATTGTTTAGCATGAGCCTGGGGAATTGCTGTGACCCTCTTGCAGTCTTGAGCATGCAGAGCTGGAGTTCTCAGCCTCTTGATCATGGTGGAGACCATCGTCAATGTCCCTGTGAGGACGAAAGATCTTACTTATAAGGAATACAGAGATGTTCATGCACCAGGGGTGGAGTGTATACTGACTAAAATCTGTTTGTCACCTATACAAAGGGCATCCTGGGTAGACAGAAGTCTGGCTATGATATAATCCATTAGTACTCTCAGATCTTCCAGGTCGACCCTGTCTAAAAAAGGTTCCGGAAAATGTCTTGGGAAGGGAAATCGGCTGATATGAAATTAGCAATATCATCCCTAGAGTGCAGATTGTTTTCTTTTGCTACTTTCATTCGCTTGAAAATGTGTCTATATCTGTAATGTTGTCAGTTGGTAAAAAAAAAAAAATGTATGGTATATAGTATCATCATCATCATCATCATCATCATCATCATCATCATCATCATCATCATCATCATCATCATCATCATCATCATCATCATCATCATCATCAAGTGCCTTGCTGGTTGGCTTTAGCAACGATGCCTCTCCACAAATTACGACCTCCGACATCATGGATGAATTCGTATGTTGACTCCCTTCCATGCCATGGCACAAGACTGTCAAGAATCTTGTCATGCTGTCTTCCTTGTCTCTCTTTCTGCAAATCTTTCCGGTTGTCACAACATGCTCCAGTTTTTGTTTTCTCATAATGTAGCCAAAAAATGTGGCCTCTTTCTGATGTTGTTGATAAGTTGTCTTTGCAACTCAGCTTACCTTAATGTCCTGATTGTTCATTTTAGCTGTCCAATTAATTGTAAGAATTCTTCTATAAAACCAAATCTCCATAGCTTCCAGGGATTTTTTCACCCGTATACTAATTGCCCAGGATTCGCAGTCGTATGTTAAAACTGGTTCTATGTAACAAGCATGAACTCTTTTTCTAACTTTCATGGACAAGGACTTATTGCACAAAACGTATATAGTACAGGACACCTTAAGGCAAGATCACACGAGCTGCATACTTTGGACACCTTGTATTTCTTTGCCAGGTGCTTGCCAGTGGGAGTCGCGACCGGATGATTCACGTGATGGATGCCTCCCACGGCTACCAGTTACTGACAACCTTAGATGACCACTCTTCCACCATCACCGCCATCAACTTCACTTATATTGCTAGATGCATACTTATGGTGAGTGGTGCTGGATTGTTTCTTTACTACATTTGTACATTCGTTGTTTTTAGTTGTTCAAAATGGTGGAGGCCATTAGTTTAAGTTGGGTACCCTAACATTGTGATATATATAACCGGTAAAAGGTAGATGGGCTAGCCAAATAAGAAACTAAATAAAAACAGAGTTGAGTTGAGCTAAGAACTGGCACCACTGCACTCAGGACATTTCCACACGCGCTCCGTCCCTTCATTCAACAGCCAGTGAAGAGTCATACTGCTAATGGTTCCAATTGCCATCTGATTGAAAGTTCTTCTGGTTTTCCCTCTCAGTTTTGAGATTCGTTCAGAACCCCTGCTAACCGCAGCCATACCACTCTCTCCACATACGGGTTCTCAGTCTGTTCCACCATTTTCTCAACCTGTTCCCAGTCACCCGACCACTTCTCCCTTGACCATAGGCACCACTGAGAGGTGCATTCCCTGCCAGCCTATCAGCTTGTTCATTCCCTGCCAGCCTGTCGCCTGTTCATTCCCTGCCAGCCTATCAACCTGTTCATTCCCTGCCAGCCTATCACCTGTTCATTCCCTGCCAGCCTATCAACCTGTTCATTTCCTGCCAGCCTCTCAGCCTGTTCATTCCCTGCCAGCCTATCAACCTGTTCATCCCCTGCCAGCCTATCAACCTGTTCATTCCCTGCCAGCCTATCAACCTGTTCATTCCCTGCCAGCCTGCCCATTTCCTGCCAGCCTATCAACCTGTTCATTCCCTGCCAGCCTATAAGCTTGTTCATTCCCTGCAGCCTATCAGTCTGTTCATTCCCTGCCAGCCTATCAAAAAACAATGGGGGTTAAAAACATAAGAGGATCAACTTCATTGCACTGGGTTCTATTCCATAAAGCTCAGTCTTTCTCTGCAGGGCAGCTAACTGCTTGCTGAAAGCATCATACAGAGCAAACACTCTGCAGCTCTTGTTGGGGTGTCTGGGAGGGGTGTCTGGAAGAATCACACTTGCGAACAAAAGGGGATAGTCTGAGAACGAACCCTTGAGATTCTGATCACGAGACAGAGGGCCTAACCACTTAACCATAGAGACTCCCAGGGAACTAAACAGCCTCAAGCAACTGCGATGTAAATGTTGGAGTAAAATATAAAACAACAATTAACAGATTCTATGCCAAACAAAAACTGGGTTTGGACCAAACAAAAATGAATGACGGAAATGGGAAGTAGGCATGTGTCACAGTTATGGCTTAAAATTTGTTAAAAAGGTTATAATACGTAATGTCAACATTTCGATAATACATAAGTCCATGACGGAAACGGGAAGTCGCTCAACACAGTTAATCATCACATGGCACTTAATCAGTTAAATCTTCTAAACTACTGCTTTGTTCATCACCTTTGTTGATCTAATTGATTCCTCAGCAATTTATATTTCTCTGTATTATAGAGAGAAATGGAAGCACTACAAGTGAACATGGTGTGATTTGGATATGAAATGGTCATCAAAATGAGAAAGTATTAGAACATTTTGGCTCTTGAGACTGGTAATGAAGAAACAAAACAGTTATCTGGCTGTTTGTCTGTTCACCAGGTGACTAGCAGCCTTGACATGTCGGTGCTAATCCGAGCCTACTTGGACTCTAATGTGTTCTCCTTCAAGCCAGTGAGAGCCATCGTAGAAAAGAAATCGGTAGTGGATTTTGCAATCAATCAGTGGTCAGGTAAAATTGTACATGAACTCATGATATTCGTAATTATTTCTGGTTGGGAGTGAAACATTTATTTGAGCAGAATAATTATTTGAGCAGAATAATTATTTGAGCGGAATCGTTATTTGAGAGAATCATTATTTGAGCGGAATCATTATTTGAACGGAATCATTATTTGAGCGGAATCATTATTTGAGGGAATCATTATTTGAATTGCATAATTATTTGCATGCCGGTCTCCCTGGTCGAGGGGTTAGCAGCTTTCTCCATAACCCCGAATACTCTTGTGGTTGACGAGAGCGCACGAGAATTGGAAGCGGTTCGAGTCGCGTCAGTGACTTATGAGAGTATGGAGCCGGTCGCTCAGAAAGTCGTGGCGTGCTGATGAGCATAAATCTAGCCTAGGAATCAACATACAGCTGAAAGATGCTGTTGTTGACCGCAATATCCTGAAACAGGATGGAAACGCGAAAAAAAAAAAAATTTATTTGCATGCTTGCCTGTGTTTGAGTCCCCATCGAGATGCATGTTTACAGTTTGACCTGGGTTGCTTGGTTGACACAGCCCAATATAGACATAAGGAAATAGTCCGGGAAGTAAAGGCGGGCGGTATGATGTTTGACCACATGGCTCATGTGTTGACTGTTGTAGAATAAATATGGGTGTTAGCACCGTGTATACAATATGCCTCACAGCATTTATAAGGGCCATGCTTATTTGAGTGGAATCATTTGAACATATCATTATTTGAGTGCAATCATTTAAATGTATCATTATTTAAGTGGCTCATTTGAATGTATCATTATTTGAGTGGAATCACTTGAAAGTATCATTATTTAAGTGGGATCGTTTAAATGTATCATTATTTCAGTGGAATCACTTGAAAGTATCATTATTTAAGTGGATCATTTGAATGTATCATTTGAGTGGAATAATTTGAAAGTATCGTTATTTAAGTGGATCATTTAAATGTATCATTATTTAAGTGGAATCATTTGTATGTCATTAATTGAATGGAGTCATTAATTCAGTGGAATTGTTTGAATGTATCATACATTGAGTAAAATCATTGAGTGAAATCACTGTGTGGGTGGATCATTTAAATGTATCATTATTTGAATGGATCATTTGAATGTATCATTATTTGAGCAGAATCATTTGAATGTATCATTATTTGAGTGGATCGTTTGAATGTATCATTGTTTCAGAGGAATCACTTGAAAGTGTCATTATTTGAGTGAATAATTAGAATGTATCACTATTTGAGTAGAATCATTTGAAAGTATCATTATTTAATTGGAATAATTGAAATGTATCATTATTTGAGTGGATCATTTGAATGTACCAATATTTGAGTGGAATAAGTTGAATGTATCATTTGAGTGGAATTATTTGAGTGTATCATTATTTGACTGGATCATTTGAATGTATAATTATTTGAGTGGATCAATTGAATGTATCATTATTTGAGTGGAATCATTTGTTTGTATCATTAATTGAGTAGAATCATTAATTGAGAGGAATCATTTGAATGTATCATTAATTGAGTAGAATCATTAATTGAGAGGAATCATTAATTGAGTGGAATCATTAATTGAGTGGAATCATTTGAATGTATCATTAAGTAAAACCACTGAGTAAAATCACTATTTGGGTGGATCATTTAAATGTATCATTCTTTGAGCAGAGTCATTTGAATGCATCATTACTTGAGTGGATCATTTGAATGTATCATTATTTGAGTGGAATCATTTTAATGTATCATTATTTGTGTAGATAATTTTAATGTATCATTATTTGTGTGGGTCATTTGAATGTATCATTATTTAAGTTGAATCATTTGAATGTATCATTATTTGAGTGGAGTCAGTATGTATCATTATTTAAGTGGAGTCAGTATGCATCGCTATTTGGGTGGAGTATCATTGTTTGAGTGGAGTCAGCATGTATCATTATTTGAGTGAAGTCTGCATGTATCATTATTTGAGTGGAATCAGCATGTATCATTATTTGAGTGGAGTCAGTGTGTATCATTATTTGAGTGAAGTCTGCATGTATCATTATTTGAGTGGAATCAGCATGTATCATTATTTGAGTGGAGTCAGTGTGTATCATTATTTGAGCGGAATCAGCATTATCATTATTTGAGTGGAGTCAGCATGTATCATTTGAGTGGAGTCAGCATGTATAATTATTTGAGTGGAGTCAGTGTGTATCATTATTTGAGTGGAGTCAGCGTGTATCATTATTTGAGTGGAGTCAGCATGTATCATTATTTGAGTGGAGTCAGTGTGTATCATTATTTAAGTGGAGTCAGTGTGTATCATTATTTGAGCGGAGTCAGCGTGTATCATTATTTGAGCGGAGTCAGCATGTATCATTATTTGAGTGGAGTCAGCATGTATCATTATATTTGAGTGGAGTCAGCATGTATCATTATTTGAGTGGAGTCAGCATGTATCATTATTTGAGTGGAGTCAGTATTTATCATTATTTGAATGGAGTCAGTGTGTATCATTATTTGAGTGGAGTCAGTATGTATCATTATTTGAGTGGAGTCAGTATGTATCATTATTTAAGTGGAGTCAGTATGCATCACTATTTGGGTGGAGTATCATTGTTTGAGTGGAGTCAGCATGTATCATTATTTGAGTGGAGTCTGCATGTATCATAATTTGAGTGAATTCAGTGTGTATCATTATTTGAGTGGAATCAGCATGTATCATTATTTGAGCGGAGTCAGCGTGTATCATTTAAGTGGAGTCAGCATGTATCATTATTTGAGTGGAGTCAGCATGTATCATTATTTGAGTGGAGTCAGCATGTATCATTATTTGAGTGGAGTCAGTGTGTATCATTAATTGAGTTGAGTCAGCGTTTATCATTATTTGAGTGGAGTCAGTGTGTATCATTATTTGAGTGGAGTCAGCGTTTAGCATTATTTGAGTGGTGTCAGTGTGTATCATTATTTGAGTGGAGTCAGCATGTATCATTATTTGAGTGGAGTCAGCATGTATCATTATTTGAGTGGAGTCAGTGTGTATCATTATTTGAGTGGAGTCAGCGTTTATCATTATTTGAGTGGAGTCAGTGTGTATCATTATTTGAGTGGTGTCAGTGTGTATCATTATTTGAGTGGAGTCAGCATGTATCATTATTTGAGTGGAGTCAGCATGTATCATTATTTGAGTGGAGTCAGTGTGTATCATTATTTGAGTGGAGTCAGCGTTTATCATTATTTGAGTGGAGTCAGTGTGTATCATTATTTGAGTGGAGTCAGCGGTGACAACACCGGCCTGGTTCTCGGTGGTTGTCGATATATAATAATTTGGGGTTCGTGATTAACATCTGTCTTCCCTTTTACTAGATCGTCCCCAGGACGGTTCCCGGACGACTCTATCCATATGACGACTGTGGATACAAGAAGACACCTAACTGACTTCAAGAGAACAATCTTATAAAAGGCGAATCTAGAATCTTTATTGGAGATTCAGACTCTGCCCAACCGACAGACAACAGACGGACTAACAGACATGGAACAATTAGCTGGGTGAGAGTAGTCTGCTGGACATTCTCATCATCCCACTCAACAGAGATCAATGTCTTTAGTGTCTGTATGTAAACAAGGTGATAAGAGTACTTTCACCTGCACCCGTATGATGCCGCCTGGAACCTTCGGACTTGAGCCTGGCAAGTTTCAACTGTCACTTGACACTTGGCTTCAGCACCATATAGCTTCGACAGCAAACAGTCACTCGCCCATAGCCACCAGAAAAGGATGCCACATCACACAGCAAAGGCCCACAGCACAGGTCCACAGCACACAGCACAGGTCCACCGCACACAGCACAGGTCCACAGCACACAGCAAACAGGAATCAGCAGCAGCAAAGGGCAGTCGCCCACCGCCCCTAGTTAACCGCACAGGGGTTCCTGTAAGCAAGAACAGGCCAGGTGTACATATCCATCACACCCTTGCATAATACATACTACACCAAAAGTATACACTGACTCCATCGATATCATGTGGTCAGGCCCTTGAGCTCAGACCGCATCGTATGTCTGAACTCCCAGACATATCTCACGGACAGATTAGGTTACAGCTCCTAGTAATCCTAACTTAAGTCCAGTAGCTTTTCAGCCACGCGTCTCATCCCTAGTAAATAGTCAATAGGATGACACATTCCCTACCAGCTCATACCTAATGGATATTAGATAGAGAGACAGGGTCCCTTCCTGAGGATGGTAACGTTCCATACCTCCTATGGAGATCATCAAGTGTTATGGTCCGGGAATCATCTATTCTTAATCACAATCTGTCTCATCAGAAAAGTACAGAAGCATATCAGGATATTTCAGGTCAGTACTCTATGACCCCTCCAAGATTACTGGAAGATGCTCAGGCTACAATGTTAACTAACCTGAAGTACTGAATTAAAGACCAGACAAACAACAGAAGAGTTTCATGTACTTGTGTTTGTCGCTTTCCACCTTTCTTCCTCGGATACCTGGATTTCTGTGGTGTGTGGGTGTATGTATATAGATAGACACTCATCACATAAATACATTCCTTAGGCTGCCTAGGAATTGTGCCGAATCATCACCCCAAACAATCTGGTTCCGATGACAGTATAGAGACAATAGAGAAGATAGACCCGCCTGACAGATTCATTCCTTTCCCATCAAAGGAAGTATAGAGTCAGACAACACTGATGAAATATCCACGCAATGCATGAGTGGGTGTTTCCCCACCACTATACTGGCCCACGGTTCAATCCCTAGTAGATGTGAAGATATCTTTCCCCCTTCAGACTAAGCCCAGTTAAATAACAACAGGCCTATGGGGCGATAATCACGTCACAGCTTATAGCCTCCTACGTAGTCGGGTTTCACCGTAACGAGATGGTTCTCGCTCGTCACACGAGTGCTTGACAAGTACTGTTTTCAACCACGCCACCTGATGATGATCGAACAATACTAATGTCAACCTCGTCCATTAAGGGAATCAAATGAAAGCTCTGTTCCAGAGGAATTCTTCTGTCAGAACCATAATTCCCTCAAATGCCCCCATTATTAAGATAGGGCGTCGAATGTATGGTTAATTTGCGTCCACCAGACTGCTCCATTCAGCTGGCTCGCAAAAACACATTCCGTCTTGTCTGTTGAAGACTGGTCTCAGCTTAATCTAGGTCATAGTACACACACAGGCTTGCTACACAACTAGCCTGCCTGGTCGAGACTTAACTAACAGCTGGTGTATGCTGATCCGAGGTCAACCTGTACATATCGGTCAGATCACAGATACGGCGCAACTGGCCGGCCTGGTTGCTAATTGACCCACAACTGTAATACAAATTTTAGTTAAGCGACGCCATGTATAAAAGTGTTTTGCCTTTAAAGCTTAGGAACAATTATTTCAACAGACAGCGACTCGGTAGGTTCATCAAGCCTTGGGCTGTAGGTCCACTCTCTGGATCCCCAAAGGTACAACATGATACAGCTGGTCAAAGACACGGCCTCTCGTCTCAGGGACAACAATGCCACCACTGTAGATCAATCTCTGCTTCCTTAAGAGCTTCACAGATTACAGCTGGCGGACCCGGCCGTGAAAGGATAGCTATCACAACACCATTAGCTGTAGAACATTCTCCGGCTCCCCGTGATGCCACTAATACAACTGGCTATCGAGGCGGCCACCTTTCTTGATGAATGGCTACCGAATGGCCTCTTCGTGTCAGCTCCAGAATAACACACTCACCGGATTCTCCCGAAGAGTTCCGAGTATATTACCTCACGAAAGTGAAGGCAACTCATCATTCCCCGAGTTTTAGCAGACTGTGCGATTTACAACAGAAAAGATCTACGCACACTCAAAGAGTTGCGTTATGTTTCTCGGGACCCGTGGAGTTCATGACAATCCCGATACACTAACATCTCAAGGACCCAGAAGACGGTCCTAACTCTTTTTACTCGGAAATCCCCCCTCACCCGCCTTAAAATGTGGCCTAGCCACCAAGACGGGGTGGGACAGTGTGGGTACGGTGTTGTCCCGTCTGAGACCCACGTGCATTTCACGACAGTGGAGTCAGTGTGTATCATTATTTGAGTGGAGTCAGCGTTTATCATTATTTGAGTGGAGTCAGTGTGTATCATTATTTGAGTGGTGTCAGTGTGTATCATTATTTGAGTGGAGTCAGCATGTATAATTATTTTTGAGTGGAATCAGCATGTATCATTATTTGAGTGGAGTCATCATGTATCATTATTTGAGTGGAGTCAGTGTGTATCATTATTTAAATGGAGTCTTTGTCTAAACAACTACATTGGCTGCCAGGTCCACCCAGCCTCAAATGGGTACCATGACATGTCCCGGAAAGTAAAGGTGACCCACATGACACTGACCCATCAAGTGCTGATTGCTCTATGACAAAAATGGCCAGCACATATACCAAATATGTGTAAAAAGTTAATTTTAGAGTTAATTTTAATTTTTAATAATTTAAAAAGTTAATTTTTTTTTACTTTACTATACACACAATATAATGAGCCATGGTGGTGTAGTGTCTAGATGCTCACCTGCTGGCCCAGTGGTCATGAGTTTGAATCTACATTGTAGCAGAGTTTTGTAATTGAGCTGGGTTCCCAGGTTGACCCCGGCTAGAAGGGGCACCTGGAAGGTAAAGTAGTCAGTGTGATCCTGACCACACCACCCACGCAGTGTTGTTTGGTCTGTAAAATTATGGGTCTGGCAACATATAACCAATGTAACTTGGAGTCATTTCCCAGCCAGAAGATTTCCTGGTACTTGTTTTAAGCTGGGTTGATCTGGGAATCCAGGTCAATTTAAAACTACCCACCTCAATTATCAAAAGTATCTTATGCAATAAGTCATTATCATTGAGAATAGAAAGAGAGTCTTAGTCAGGTCTTAGTCAGATATGACTGAGCTACCGTATAACAGTAGACGGTACTACCTGGTTTCTGTTAGCGCCGAACGTTGGGCGGCGCTTACCAAACCCGACACCCCACATTGTGCCAACGGCTTCGGGCGGAAGAGCACAATTGGGAGGGTACAAGCCTTACCCTGGTGCGAGGAAATGCAAGCTAAAGACAAAATTGTCATGGCAGGGCAGACCAGGCCCTAAGCCTTGGTTGGCGACTGGTCTAGGATCGAAGCTCCGACAGGCGGACAGTTAGAGCATTGCTTTGCTGATCCGGCAGCTTCTGCAGCTTGTCTTGTTCCAGATGTAGGGGTGTTACCTTTCCTCTGGAGTGAACTAGGCAGGCCGAGAGAGGGATCATGCTGCATGGGCAACACATGATCTCTATATTTTAGCCCAGGCTTTGTGCTATGGAGAGGCAATAACTCCATCCCTGGTCTTAACTGGTCTCGGAATCAAAGCGAGAGGCAACTGTTACGGGTTATAAGTCCTTGTCAGTTGGCGTAGACATGGGGCGCCACGCGTTGCCTCTGACGGTGGGAGACACCTATAGGTGTCACTGATCAGCTACCGCCCGCCTCAAGCTGGGCAGCCCCCAGCCAATTGGGTGCTGATCCGCCACAGCCTGCCTGCTTCAATGGGTGCTTGGGGCTAGGACAAAATCTGAATCGCAGGCTGTAAAACCAATGCACCAGGTACAAACAAAAATAAAAATAGAAACCTCAAGCTACGGCTTGCAACCTGGAACGTGAGAACCATGTGTCCAGGATTTTCCACTGACTTGACCAATATTGACGATGTGAGAAAAACGGCTGTGATTGATGCCGAACTCAATCGTCTTAACATTGATATTGCTGGCCTGCAGGAGACTCGCCTCGCTGAGGAAGGGTCACTCAGGGAAAACAACTACACCTTTTTCTGGAAGGGTAGAGGGCAGGCAGAAAAAAGGCAACACGGTGTGGGCTTTGCAGTGAAGAATTCGCTACTGGGAATGATTGAAATTCCAGCAGGAGGAAATGAAAGACTATTATCCCTGCGCTTGGCAACCTCTTGTGGGTTTGCCACCATTATTACTGCATATGCACCGACACTCAATTCCTCTGATGATGTGAAGGATTTGTTCTATGAGGAGTTAGACTCCGTGATCAAGGCAGTTCCAAAATCTGACTACATTTATATGCTCTGTGATTTCAATGCTCGTGTGGGCAAGGACTCGAGTTCATGGCCAGTGTCCCTTGGAAAATACAACATCGGTCGCATGAATGAAAATGGGCAAAGGCTGCTGGAGCATTGCACCAGTAATGACCTATGTATTACAAACTCTTTTTTTAAAACAAAAGAGATGCATAAGGTCACATGGAAACATCCAAGATCCGGCCATTGGCACCAGCTGGACTTCATCATCACACGGAGACAACATCTGAACCATATATCATTGACTCGTAGTTACCACAGTGCTGACTGTGATACAGATCATTCTTTGGTTGTTGCAAGAGTTAGACTGAGACCAAAGAGAATCTACACAGCTAAACACAAATCTAGCCCCAGGATTAATATTATTAACACTCATGATCCTGAAAAGTGCTTTCAGTTTCAACAGCAACTTGAAGACGCTTTCACTGATACACCAGAAAATTGTACAGTAAATGAAAAGTGGGGTCAAATTAAGGAAACTCTTTATAAAACTGCCGTAGGGGTTTACGGCACTGTGGATCATAAGAGGCAGGACTGGTTTGCGGCCAACAGCGAGACTCTGCAGCCCTTGATTGATAAGAAGAAGAAAGCTCTCTTAAGAAACAAGGAAAGACCAACGCGTAACACTCTGAGTGAGCTAAGGCAAGCTAGGAAGGATGTGCAAAAGGCTGCCAGGCAGTGTGCAAATGATTATTGGATCAAGTTATGTGAGTCCATTCAAATCGCAAGTGATAAGGGAGACATAAGAAGCATGTATGAAGGAATAAAGAAAGCCTGTGGTCCAGTGATCAAAAGAAGTGCACCGCTGAAAACCTTGACTGGAGAAGTCATCACTGATAAGAAACAGCAGATGGACAGATGGGTAGAGCACTATTTGGAGCTTTACTCAAGTGAGACCAAACTAGCGGATGATGCCCTTAACGCCATAGAGGCTCTACCAACTCTTGACCACCTGGACACACTTCCCACCATAACAGAAGTTAAGTGTGCTATAAATGAACTTGCATCTGGCAAGGCTCCAGGTAAGGATGGGATTCCAATAGAGGTTATCAGGAGTGGGCAAGACACACTCACTCTACAGATCCACCAGCTAATAGAGCTATGCTGGCGTGAAGGACAAGTCCCACAGGATTTCAAAGATTCAAACATCATAACGCTGTACAAGAACAAGGGTGATCGGAGCGACTGTAACAACTATAGGGGTATCTCACTTCTGTGTATTGTTGGAAAAGTATTTGCCAGAATTGTTCTGCGCAGACTTCAAGTCCTAGGAGATCAAGTCTACCCCGAATCACAGTGTGGCTTTCGACAGAACCGGTCTACCACTGATATGATATTCTCATTGCGACAAATGCAAGAAAAATGCCGTGAACAGAATCAACCACTGTTTATTGCCTTCATCGACCTCACAAAGGCATTTGATTTGGTCAGTCGTGAGGGTCTGTTCAAGGCACTAAAGAAGATTGGCTGCCCACCAACTCTTCTGTCCATTGTGGAATCGTTCCACACAGGCATGAAGGGTATAATCAAGTTTGATGGTGCAACTTCTGAAGAATTTGAAATCAAGAGTGGAGTTAAGCAAGGTTGTGTACTAGCTCCCACCCTCTTTGGAATATACTTTTCACTTCTACTGAAATATGCATTTCGTGATCAGGATGGTGGTATATACATTCACTCACGCTCAGATGGCGGCCTCTACAATGCTCAGAGATTGAAGGCTAAGACCAAAATTAGGAGGGTACTGATCAGAGAGTTGCTTTTTGCAGATGATGCTGCAGTTACGACCCACTCTGAGGAAGAATTGCAATGTCTACTATCTGCATTCTCCAATGCTTGTTCTGAATTTGGTTTAACAATTAGCAAAAAGAAGACACAGATTATGTCACAAGGTGCACATGGGGTACCATCAATCTTTATTGACGACGCCGAACTAGAGATAGTAGACCATTTTACATATCTAGGATCAGTGGTAAATAGCAAATTATCCCTAGATCAGGAAATCAACATCCGGATTGGTAAGGCAGCAACAACAATGAACAGGTTAAGAAAAAGAGTCTGGGAGAACAGGAAGCTTACTGCCAAAACAAAAGTCCTTGTCTATCAAGCCTGTGTCCTTAGTACTCTTCTCTATGGCAGTGAAACCTGGACAACTTACTCACACCAAGAGAACAATTTAAACAGCTTTCATATGCGGTGTCTGCGAAGAATTCTTGGTATTAAGTGGCAAGACAAAATCACAAATACTGAAGTATTGGAAAGATCAGGTTGTGTGACAGTTTATTCCATGCTCAGTCTTCGTAGACTTAGATGGATAGGACATCTTAGGAGGATGGATGATGGTAGAATACCAAAGGATATCTTTTTTGGTGAATTACAGATGGGTAAGAGATCTCAGGGTCGGCCTCTACTACGATACAAAGATGTGTGTAAGCGGGACATGATTGATACAGGCATTGATAATGCACATTGGGAGCAAGTCGCCGCTGAACGTGTTGCATGGAGGGCAAATATCAGAAATGGAATAAAGTCAAAGGAGAAAATTATTGCAGAAAAGTCACACACCAAGCGTTTGAGACGTAAGATGGTGCATGATGGTGGAAATGACCACGTGTTCACATGCACCCACTGTGAACGGACATTTACAGCGCAAATTGGCCTTATCAGTCACACTCGCTACCGCCATAGTTAAAAGTTATTATGCCTTTTTAGAGCACAAACTATCGTCTGTCAAGACGGCAAGGTGCCAATGATGATGATGAGAAAGAGAGTGCTGAAATGCTATATAGAACCTGTTTTGCTGTATGGCAGTGAATCTAAGAATGTCAACTGTCAAAAACTGTTATTTACTGCCAATTTAGTACCTTGCGGTGTATGGCAGGGGGTCTTGAGCCTGAGGAATTATGGCTGCCTGAATAGTGCAATCGCAGCAGACTGTGCAGGTTAGAGTTTTCTTTTTGCCCCGACAGAATAAAAAACTCAACACCTTACCGTGGATTTGAACCCGGATCTCCCGAAGGAGAATCTGGCATTCTAACCATTTGGCCAGCTGCTCCTCATTGGAAGTAAGAGATGTGGTTCCTGAGACGAATGTTGCAAATTCCTGGGATTGCCAGAGTAACTAACAACGACTGCCTGAAACAGGCTAATGAAACTAGAACATTACATAGAAACAATAAGAAAGAGACAAACAGCTTCCCTTGGTCATGTGATGAGAAGAGAGGCATTGGAGATCATCATGACGACTGGAAAGATCAAGGGGAAGAGATGCAGAGACCGACCAAGAGAAATAATGCTGGATGGATTGAGACGGTGGCATGGAGGAATATCATCAGCGGAGTTGACCCAGAACACCAAAGATTGAGATCTGTGGAGGGACGTGAAAGCCTATGCCAGCTGGCAGGGCACTTGATGATGATGCCTTCAATCAGTGTTTGAACATATGACCACCGAGCAGGCCAGCATATCAGACACTGTGCTACCGGAGCTCCCAAAATGCTCACTGTGGTGAAGGAAATTTCATTTGCAGTCAGAATAGTTGAATTCATCGAGAGTTGCCTCCCATAGATTGGTCATGAATCGTCCTGATCATTGCATTACATTCATCAGCTGCTGCGCTTTAACAGATTTACTACCAAACAAAAATTAGGTTTGGACCAAATAAAAATGGATGGCGGGAAATGGGAAGTGGGGGGTGTGTCACAGTTATAACTTAAAGATTGTTAATATGGTAGTAGACAAGTTGTATTGTATTAGGGGCGTTCATTTGAAACCCGTTCCAATGGCTTTATTACAAAAGCATGAAAGAAACAATAACAGGTGTGGTAGAATTAAACAAAGCATTCATTTTGAATGAATTATGCACCATGGGTTGGTCAGAAGAAGTCGCCGTAGGCATTCAGGCAAGCATCCCATTGCTTAGGTAGGCGGCGAATGCCGTCCGTAAAAAAGGATTGTGGTTGCTCACTGAACCACGTGTTTACCGTGTTCATTACGTCTGCATCTGTGTGAAACCGTTGCTCCTTGAGAGCTTTTTTTAGAGGTCTGAACAAATGAAAATCACATGGTGACACATCAGGACTATAGGCTGGATGTTGCAGAATTTCTCACTTCTTCCTTGCTAATGCTTCCTGCACAATCTTTGCGACATGCGGACGAGCATTATCGTGCAACAAAATCACACCGCGAGATAGCATGCCGGGTCGTTTATTCTTGATGGCTTTTTGCAGCTTGTCTAGTGTTTGCAAGCAGTTGGTAGAGTTGACGTTGACACCAGGTTCTTTAAAGTCGGCCAACAATAGCCCTTCATGGTCAAAAAATGCGTTCAGCATAACCTTACCAGCAGAAACCTGTAACTTGAATTTTTTGGCTTTTGGTGATCCAGCATGCTTCCATTGCATGTTCTCTCTTTTACTGCTCGGCTCAAAGTGGTGACACCATGATTCATTGCCTGCCACTATGCGGAAGAGAAATGCATCACCCTCCACTTTGTAATGCAGCAAATGGTTCAAACACCATCCCATGCGTTCCTCTTTTTGGTGGTCGGTCAACATCCATGGTACCCACTGTGAACACACTTTCTGATATTGCAGTTTGTTACGAATGACCTTTTGAATGTCCCAATTGACACATCAAATTCTTTTGCTAGCGAACGTATGCTTCGACAATGGTTCATCTGTACTGCTGCATCAATTTTGGCGATGGTTTTTTCTGTTGCAACAATATGCGCTTGACCCAGTCGTCGAAGATCTGTCATGAACTGACATCCTTTCCAAAACATTCGTGCCCAGTTTGTCACTGTTGTCTTCGACACACATTTGTTACCGTACGCTGCCGCAAAATTTTTTTC
>JACEFZ010003484.1:395000-567392 GCA_014155875.1 Cepaea nemoralis | reverse complement strand
AAGCACTCCACAAGAAATTCACAGCTTACAGTGTCGCTCCACGTACTCAACTCAGTAGCAGGACGACTGTTATATTATCTTTAATTTATACTTAATTTCACCACTTCTGTGAAAACCACTCAATACCTGTCAATAAGTAATTCCTAATGTTTGTATGTGAATGCCTAAACTTTCCTTCGACATAACTTTGACATGACGGGCCCAAATCCCTTTGTATTCCAGGTATAAGTAGCAACAGTTGTGTACCCTGTTCCATGTCTTGAGCCGTATTAGGTATATGGTGCTGTCTCATATTTGTATAGACCAATCGGTACTCAGTGGAGGATACCATCAGTATAAGGCCGGTCGCCTTTAGTTCCATGATATTTTCTGATACACATTTTAGACTGGATGGGTTCCATGTACACATACTTCATTATTAGGAGTCATAATGCGTTGTGTTAGTACGCTTATCTGCCAGGGCACTGGTTCGGGTTCAATCCCAAGCAAAGTTGGGATTATTTATTTCCAGATCAGTACGTCTCTGGGGCCGACCCAGTCTCATACAAACAGGTAGCAGGAATTTTTCAGAATTTGCTGAGAAGGAAATCCGACGAGAAAGGGAATTTGCCAATCCACTACATACGGTCGTGGTCAAGAATATTCGAAAGCCAATCAACGGCGGTATCTGTTATGGGACTATCTTACCTTTATAAAGGGTGTATAATTAATGACTGTGGGTTGTTTGAAAATATTGCCGTTCCAAGTTTTGTATTTACCTTTTATGATGCATGAACGCCACATAGTGTGAATACAAAACTTGGAACGGCAATATTGTCAAAAAAAACAAAAACAAACCCACAGTCATTAAAAATACACCGTATATTAAGAAATGGTTCAGAATCTTCAACAAGCTTTCACGTAAACACATTTTCACAGCTCTAGGATACAAATTCATTGTTATGTTGTTTGAGTCGGCGACCTCTCAGTTTGCCATCCTGAACAAATCATTCAGTAATTGACCCCTTAAACAAATGCTGGTTAAAGGTCTGCTACAAAAGTCGCGTGTCAAAGGATGGCTACCGATTCATTACCCTGTCATAATCACAGCTTTAGACGCGTTTCCTTTGTCAATGATAGCCTGGGACTTTTTATCTGCACATGAAAGCTCTTTCCGGTCCGGCGCAGGGCTCGCGTGCGCACCTTTCATACATTAGCCGGTAAACAAGGTGGATGGTCGTGTAAATGATCGCTGTGTAAACGAACTAGGGAACGGGTAAATCTATCTTTGCTGTGTAAACGAGCTGAGTTATTGGTAAATCTATCGTTGGCTACATCAGTAGAGGGTTGGCGGGAGTATTAAAGACAGGGATGCCGGCCGATAGAAGGGACATTAGGGGATTTGTCATCCGGGAGTTCGCTGTACAATTTGTACAATTAAATTACTAATTTGTTAATGTTTTGCCGACTCTGCGGCGAATGAGACAGGCGCACTTCTTAATCCCGCGTACCGCTCTCGAAACACAGCTGTGGGGGATTTGGCAGCAAACCGAATTGCGTTGGTTTTCATACAATTGTGTGAGTGCCGATCGTTCAGTTAGCAATGACAAACTACTGAACGTAAACTTACCAAGAAATCACAAACAGTGGAAAATAATGTTAGGGTTGACTGCGACGTCATGTAAAGGATATACAACTATAACTAACTAACTTTAATATTATCAACGTCTCCGGACAATTCCGTAGGTGCCTAGTCTCCTTTGACACACATCGACTAGTAATCAAAGAAGTAACGCTGCATTGGTTTTATGCTTGATTATATACAGCGCAACGAATGTCCTTTTCCGATTCTATCTTGTCCTACATAATGATGAACAAATTAAGTAAATCTACAAAATGTAATGTGTAAACTTTTCAAGAACATACTCACAAGTGATAGAATAGGCGTTGCGGTTAGGAAATCTTCATCAGTATAAAAAATAAATAAATAAAATAAACAAAATAAAAAATAAAATAAGAGACTGATCGAAAGGCTCGCACAGAGCACGAACTCCGTAGCTAGGCTAAGACCCTGGATGGTCTCCGGAAATATTACACACGAGAAACTAATGAAAGTCGGAAAACGAACCCAGACCTTCTGAGGACAAGCCTTCGGCAAAATCATTTCACCACGGATACCTCCTGATCGGCTATATTGCCAGTAGTGGAGGTCAGCTTGGCCGAATGGAAAAGAGCTCTCCTTCTTAAACTTCTGGTGTACTGGTGCCAAGGTTCAACCCCTATACCGATCAGCTGGACTAAAATGTTGACTTCTCGTCCTTGACTTGGGGACGTACATTACTAGTACTTCTGAAGTCGGAGTGGATTCGCCTGAAGGGACACTGGTAATAGGGACAATTAATTAACACACAAATAGTTAGTCGTTAGTCGCGGTTCCAACTTCGCGGCAAAAGGTCGCACAATAATGCTTCGTTCCTGTGCCAGTAAATATCATACAAAATGCTCCTCACTGCCCAATGTGAAATGTGAACAGACAGGAGTCTTGATAAACCAACAGCCCGCACAGATATAGATGAATAAGACTGCTGCCAGAATGCCAATACAAAAGTCCGCCACGAAAAATACAGTTCATTGTCGATGGAAGCAGAAGTCACTAGAAAACTAGCAGCCACATATTACTGTATAATGGTAAACTTAGTTCAGCAACCGACCTGCCGCCATTTTTATGAACATGAAATTCACGCTACAAATAACTGCGGATAGATGTAAAAGCACTCCACGCAAAGCCCACAGCTCACAGTGTCGCTCCACGCACTTAACTCAGTAGCCGGGCGACGGAACCATGCACTACCTATCCAACATTAGAAAAATGCGTACGCAACCCGTAGCTACAAGCATAAACATTCCAGAAGCATTTACAGCTGGACCGCCTATCCTCCATGTTGGACCCGACACTCAGATATATGTCCAGTGCACTAGAAGTAGTGGAAGTGTATGGACTACGATCGAGTTCAAAGCGAGCGGGTTAAAAAAATAATCCTAATTAAATTGCTAAGGTGGACTGCCAGCTCATGTGATCATACCGTAAAGTGACTCATGAACAGATTGCCACTTCCACATCTAGGACTGAATGGCTCAAAGATTACAACATCCGCCTCTGCCTCAGACCTGGTTCATTTCAAGTCACACTGGACTTGTGTGGATGAGGGGGAAAAAGATTGTACCTCCACTACTTGATGGTGGAGTAGTGGATAGTACTTCTAGACTTCTCGGAGAAGGACGAAACTGTTGGAGGACCTCTGTGCTGCCAGGTGGACTCCGCCTCATACAGGTACCTTGGAAGTACAGGCGTAGGTTTGAAGTTGACTACCTCACATTGTTGAATGCTGGCTAGGCTAACAATTATGGGCTAGCACCATGTACACAATACCCTAAAAGAGGTCTACACACACACACACACACGCGCGCGCACACACACACACACATACACACATGTGATGTGTATGTGTGTGCGCGTGTGTGTGTGTATGTGTTTTGGCAGTGGGAAAATCCAACGCTTGATTATTCTTATAACTCTCGTTCGCAGTCGTGAGAAGCTTTCGAGAGTGGGCTGGCTGCTCTATATTTGACTGTTCAATGGATGAGTCGGTTGGTTGTGAATCCTTTGGAAGACTGAGCTTTAGTTGTTAAGTCCGATGCACTGAGCGTCAGGTCTTAAAAGTCTGGAATAAGACTGAATTTATCGGAATGAGGTATGTACTGTCCTCCTAACGTGGTAGGACGATCCATGTAAGGTTAGACAAGCACTCTATGGAAAGGTAGGACAATACTTAGAAGGTTAGACAGCCACTCCATGGAGAGGTAGGACAATACTTGGAAGGTTAGACAGCCACTCCTGGAGAGGTAGGACAATACTTGGAAGGTTAGACAGCACTCTATGGAGAGGTAGGACAATCCTTGGAAGGTTAGACAGCCACTCTATGGAGAGGTAGGACAAACCTTGGAAGGTTAGACAGGCACTCTATGGAGAGGTAGGACAATACTTGGAAGGTTAGACAGCAACTCCATGGAGAGGTAGGACAATACTTGGAAGGTTAGACAGGCACTCCATGGAGAGGTAGGACGATCCTTGTAAGGTTAGACAGCACTCTATGGAGAGGTAGGACAATCCTTGGAAGGTTAGACAGCCACTCTATGATGAGGTAGGACAAACCTTGGAAGGTTAGACAGACACTCTATGGAGAGGTAGGACAATCCTTGGAAGTTTAGACAGCCACTCTATGGAGAGGTAGGACAATCCTTGGAAGGTTAGACAGGCACTCTATGGAGAGGTAGGACAATCCTTGGCAGATTAGACAGCTACTCTATGGAGAGGTAGGACGATCCTTGGAAGGCTAGACAGACACTCTATGGAGAGGTAGGACAATCCTTGGAAAGTTAGACAGGCACTCTATGGAGAGGTAGGACAATCCTTAGAAGGTTAGACAGCCACTCTATGGAGAGGTAGGACAATCCTTGGAAGGTTAGACATGCACTCTATGTAGAGGTAGGACGATCCTTGTAAGGTTAGACAAGCATTCTATGGAGAGGTAGGACAATCCTTGGAAGGTTAGACAGCCACTCTATGGAGAGGTAGGACAATCCTTGGAAGGTTAGTCAGACAGTCTATGGAGAGGTAGGACGATGCTTGGAAGGTTAGTCAGACAGTCTATGGATAAACGGCACTTACAAGTTCAGGACAAGGGACGCTGCCATCTCGGTGAAGAAACAAGTGTTTATGGCTCAGTATTTGGCAAGCATTGAGTACCAATGTATTGTTGTTATTACTGTGACAGTGTCGTCTCGCCTGACATGTAGATAGCCAGACAAAACAAACAGACAGACAGATATATAGACAGACAGACTGACGGATGAACGGGCGGACAGACAGCAGACAGACGGACAGACAGATAACAAACAGACGCACGGACAGACAGACAGACAGACAGACAGACAGATAGACAGACAGATAGACAGATAGATAGATAGACAGACAGATAGATAGATAGATAGATAGATAGATAGATAGATAGATAGATAGATAGATAGATAGATAGATAGATAGATAGATAGATAGATAGATAGATAGATAGATAGATAGATAGATAGATAGATAGATAGACAAACGTTATTTTCAAAGGGTTAAGAATTGGGCCCATAGGAAAGACAGACAGACAGACAGACAGGCAGGCAGATAGATAGATAGATAGATAGATAGATAGATAGATAGATAGATAGATAGATAGATAGATAGATAGATAGATAGATAGATAGATAGATAGATAGATAGATAGATAGATAACGGAAATGTAGAACACACCTATCTCAAACAGAAGGTTGTCTCTGAACTGATTGCGCAAAACGAGTTGACAGAAAATCAATAGAACTATGGACACGCCCCTCGCTTGTGTGTGAAAACTAGTGGGCGTGGTTATCACCTTGATCGATAAGAAACGTGACTGGTTGATGTTCATAGGTGTGTATGTGTGTCTAGGGACACCATGAGCTGTGATAGGGGATTCGACACAACCCTGACGCTGAAAGGAACATAACAGACAAGGTCGCGACTCTGAGACACGTATGGCTGTAGTGTGACAGTGAAAATGGTCGCTTTTCAGTCGATCATAGGTGTAACTGCATGGTGGGTCGGTAGGACATTGCCTCTTTGGTGTGAGTATGCAGGCGCACTCGCTTGGCCAACCATTTATAGTGTTGGTTCGGAATGTCAGTATAGGGTGTGCCTTTGTGGGTATGTTGTGTCTGTATGTACATATATGTTTCTTAAGTATGTCTGCGTCTGTATGTATAAGTGTGTTTCGGTATGTATGTCTATGTTTGTGTGTGTATGTGTGTGTATCTCTGTGTGTACGTGTGTGTATCTCTGTGTGTACGTGTGTGTTTCTGTGTATATGTACGCCTTTGTATATGTATGTGTGTTTATGTATGTATGTGTGTGTGTTTTGTGAGAGCATTTGTGCGTGTGCATGGGTTTGTGTATGTATGTGTGTGTTAGTACATGTATTTGGGTTTCCATATGCATGTGTACGTATGTGCATGATTGTGTGTCTATTTTTATGTACGAGCGTGTTTATCAATGTTTGTGTATATGAGCGTATGTTTGTGTATGTGAGTGTATGTATGTGTATGTGCATTCCAGTACGTGTGCGTGTTTATAGGTGCATTTGTATAGATACATGTTTGCATGTGTTTGTGTGTATGACCATGTTTGCATGTGCATGTATGCATCTTTGTGTGAGTATATGTGTTAGTGTGTGTGCATTTGCGCGTACACATCCGTGTTTTTATCTGCTTGTGTGTATGTCCTTTTTTGTATGTATATGGTACACATCCGTGTTTTTATCTGCTTGTGTGTATGTCCTTTTTTGTATGTACATGTGCTGTTCTTTATGTATGTATATGTGTCTGTTTGTGTATTTTTGTGTGCGTGTATGCTTGTATGTTTGTGTGTAAATCTGCGTGATTGTATGTGTTTCTATATGCACGTGAGTATATATGTATGTGCCGGCGGCCGTGGCTGCAGACAGAGAAAGGCCCTATGATTTTATTGCTCCTCGGATTTTCTGTTAGCCCATTCACGGTATAACGATGTGAGGTGACCGGTTCTCTTCTTCGCCACCCGTACTCCTCAAATAACTACCAGAAAATTATATAAATGTATCTGGTACCCAGTTTATGGCCGTTCTCCGTGGCGAAGGTGTTACGGAAGAGATTCGTGATCCCGCATATCAGCGTTAGAAACACAGCTGCTCACAATTTGGCAGCAGACCGCGTTGCGTTGGTTTTATACGAAATAGTATAGGTGCCGTTAGTTCAGAAAGCAATGGCAAATTACTGAACGTAACTTGCCAAGACATCAACAACAGCAAACAATGTGATGTTGACAGCAAACGTCCTGCAAAAGATATGCAACTAACTTTTTTTTCAAATCCAGTTTATGGGAGATTCCGCGGTGGCGCAGTAGCTAGTATTCTTGTCTGCTGGCCCGGTAGTCACGTGGTTTGAATGCCAGAGGCGGATTCTTACAATTGGCCTGGGCTTGCAGGTTGACCCAGCCTACAAGAGCACCAAAAAATCTTTTGGGCAGTCAAGGCGGACAGCTCTCGAGTGCCGACTGTCTATACCCATGGCTCTCAACCGGTGGGGAATTCCCCCCAGGGTTTCCATGTTGCGGCGTGGGGGTGGGAGGAAATTAAGATTATTTCAAGATAGCGTTAATTCAAGAACCGATTACTTGATGTTGTTTATCTCTCCATACTTTATGGTTCTGTATTTCTCGCCCTTCTGAATTTCATTTTATAACGTAAGTAGACCTGCAAATTACGTTTTTTTGTAGACGTTTAGACTTGTTCTAGTTAGTTAGTTAGTTAGTTAGTTAGTCGACAGATCATCCTCATTGCACATCGAACCATTCACTCCATAAGTGCTTGGATCCCCTCCTCAGCAAATCCCGCAGCGTGTAGCGGCTAACGACGCCAGTTCTGTGTTGGTTTATCAATCTTCTTTGGCTTCCTGCGTAGTGTTCTTGTTTGGCCACCCCTCTTTTAATTTGCTGCTCTCGCAGTCTGGCCATTGTTGTAGATTCACAGTCATCACTTGGTTCTCGCAAAAGTCTTACTTCTCGTAGAACATTCAGAATGTCAGCCTGGTCCATGGCGCGTCCGCCCTCCACAGTAGCCTCACCTGCGAGCTTGTCAGCCCGCTCATTCCCTTGTACTCCCGCATGCCCTGGCACGAAGATGAAACTAATATTTGCCAGCCGAGACCGCCCCAGAGATAGCAACCATTCTCTTCGGATCCACCCTATCTCTATCCACTTGAGCATGTTCATTGAGTCGCTAAGGAAACATGCCCTAGTGAATGTTTGTGTCTCGAGCCAAGTTACTTACTGCCATGACTTCCATAGTCAGGCTAATTGTGGTCTCAGCAAAAGCACCAGAGTCCTCCTTCACAATTCTCCCCCCGGCCTGAGCCGTAAAGGCCCATGAGCTTCTCACATGTCGGACGACTGACCCATCTGTGTAAATGACAGCATCACCGTCTAGCGAGTTCTCGAAAATCAACGCTTGTACTTCCGCCTCCACAGCAGCCGGATTTTCTTGTCTGCATTTTCTGTCTAGTTGGATGCAAACTGAAAAGGATGTGCAGAAATCTGTTGGCACTTGTACCCACTTGTCCTAGTATGTGTTGTTAAATTTAGCTTCCATTTTTACGTATACTGTATAGGGGCGGCAGGGGGGAGATTTACAGGGAGGAAATACGAAAGGGGGGCGGGGGATGCCATTCTCAACATATAGTGAAGGGTTGCATGGACCAAAAAAGGTCGAGAACCACTGGTATATACAGATAATGGGCCAGGATCATACACACGTGACATCACTGTTACGTATATTCAACACTACTGTGTGGTGCGGAAGCCTGGATATTGAACAAGCAATTAGAGAGTCGAATAAAGGCCCTGAAGATGTGGATATCCAGAAGGATATGTTGTATTTCATGGAAACAGAAACAATCAAATACAGAGATTCTAGAAAAACAGGGAATGAAAAGAGAGTTGATGAAAGAAATAAAAAAGAGGCAGGTGAAATATTTCAGCTACGTTAAAAGACGTAACACTCTTATTTAAACCATACTGGAGGGCAAGGTTAAGGGCAAGCGAGCAAGAGGTAGACAAAGCTACAAGTGGGAAGATAACATCAAGAGATGGACGAACATCAATCTGACAGAATGTACAGTCAGGGCGAAAGACAGGCAGTGTTGGAGATTCATTGCAGCCAACCTTCATTGTGGAGACGGCACCTGACTGATTGATTGATCATACACCCCGTACTCCTCAATCTGTGTAAAAAGGGTTTAAAAAAAAAAAAAAGCAACTGTATTCTCAAAGCCCTTCGAGGAGTGGAGAATTAGATTTACAGTGGAGATTAGTATACTCATCTCGAGAGGATCAGTGTCACAATGGATAGCACATTTGGCTGCCGGTCCAGTGGTCATGCATTCGAATCTCCCTGGACTCGGTGGTGTGTTTAACTGATTCAGTACCAAACAAAAAGTAAGTCTGGACCAAACATGGTATGCAATCAAATTAACATGCATTATAATTAAACTTCCGTCCACTGAACATTGACAGAACAGATTCACAAAACTCAGATTCAGAGAACTCTCATATATCTTTTCTTTTTCCATATTGGAACTATTATTGCCTGTTGCCAATCGTCTAGACTTTTCTTTCTTCCCAAGCTAAATTAAAAAGTCTCATCCTTGTCCCACAGGCCTGAATAGCTTCTGTGGTTATTCCATCTGGACCTGGTGATTTGTTTTTAGGACTTTTCTGTATTACTGTTTTGACTTCTGCAGGGATGAAGTTTGGTTCTTGTTGTCCATGACTTTTAGGCACAAAAGTGAGGTTTTCTATGTTATTATGTGTGGGGTTAAGATGATGACAACGACGACGACGACGACGATGATGATGATGATGATGATGATGATGATGATAATGAACACTGACATTGCGGAAGATATCACGAAACGAAACAAATAACATGATGACCCAAGTATGGCTATATATCGTCCTTCGGTCCACATGGGATGCCACATGCGGCGATATATAATCCTTCCACACCTGTCAGTTATACTGTCCTGAGCTATCAGGTCGACATGAACCAGCGTACAATGGCCACTGAGACAATCTCTGGAAAGTAAAGGCTGCTGGCTTGGCACTGACCACATCGCCGATTGTTCTATAACCATACGGAGCTAGAACACATCGCTGATTGGTCTATAACCTTACGGAGCTAGCACTCATTGCTGTTTGGTTTATAACCTTACTGAGCTAGCGCTCATCACCGATTGGTCTATAACCATGCAGAGCTAGCGCTCATCGCCGATTGGTCTATAACCATACAGAGCTAGCACTCATCGCCGATTGTCTATAACCTTACGGAGCTAGCGCTCATCACCGATTGGTCTATAACCTTACGGAGCTAGCGCTCATCACCGATTGGTCTATAACCATGCAGAGCTAGCACTCATCGCCGATTGGTCTATAACCTTACGGAGCTAGCGCTCATCACCGATTGGTCTATAACCATGCAGAGCTAGCACTCATCGCCGATTGGTCTATAACCATACATAACTAGCACTCATCGCCGATTGGTCTATAACCTTACGGAGCTAGCACTCATTCCATCAGGTACCGTATCCACAATGAAGGTTAGCTGCAATGGATCTTCAAAACTGTCTCTGGCCCTTCGTCCATCTCTTGATGTTATCGTCCCACTTGTATCGTTGTCTGCCTCTTGCTCGCCTGTCCTTACCTATCCCTGCGGTTTTTATAAAAGTGTTATGTCTTTTAACATGGCTGGGATATTTAACTTGCACCTGCATTATTTCTTTCATCAACTCTCTTTTCATTCCCAGTGTTTCTAGGAACATTGTATTTATGAGTTAGCACCATTCACCCAATACACCGCAGGGAGTAGAAAAGATGTTTTATTTAAAAAAAAAAAAAGGAACAATAAATAGTCTTCGAAGTTAGACGTACAATGGAGTGATGTTTTACGTTAGGATAGTAATCTTCGGAACGGATAAAACGAGTCATTGTTGAGGTTTCTATACTAATCTTCGGAAAGGATAAACCGAGTGATTGTTGAAGATTGTATACTAATCTTCTGAAGGACAAAACGAGTGATTGTTGAAGTTTCTATACTAATTTTCGGAAGGGACATCAAGGGTGATTGTGGAAGTTTCTATACTAATCGTCGAAAGGGATAAAACGAGTGTTTGTGGACGTTTTTATACTAATCTTCGGAAGGGATAAAACGAGTGATAGTGGAAGTTTCTATACTAATCGTCGGAAGGGATGTTTTGTTTGTTTGTTAGCTCGCTTTGAACTCGAGCGCATCTACTCTGGATTTATTTGTACTTGTGGGCTAGATTTCCTTATTACCAATGTCCCTCGCCATCAGGCGAACCGACTGCGACTTTTGAGGTACTTGTAATTTACGTCCGACGCTGGCCTCGTCGCTTGCCAAAATGAGGAAAAGGCTGACTACCTATCCCTCGTTGCTCTCCGACCTACAAAATGTAATGGCCCTATGACATCACAGACCCATAGACAGAAATTGTTTCGGGGGAAATTATTTGTGGTTATTTATAGCAACAGGATTATGTTGTTCAGACCAGTACGGGACTGGGGGTGACCCGGCCTAATTACATGGGTATGGGAAAATTTTCGGTATTTTCCGGGAATTGTTCAAGAAGTAAATACGACAAGGGAGGGGATTTATCACCCTACTTCATTATGCTCAAGACCTAGAATATGTTAATGCCTAACACGTCACACCTTAATGGCGGTAGTTGCTATGGGTCTACCTTAACATAATAAAGCGTAGGATCAAGGTTAATGTTGTGTGATTAAATATTCCCCAGGTGAAACAAACCTGTCAAGTTTGAGAATCCCCGGACTACATTACACTAAACAGTTAGTTGCATGTCATTTACAGGACGTCACAATCAGTCTCAGCATCTATTGGCTGTTTGTGACTTTCTAGGCAATTTTACGTTCAACAATTTGTCATTACTTCCTGAACAGCCGACGCCAATACCACGGAAATCAACGCAAAGCGATCAGCTATCAAATCGCCGACTAGGAACCCGAGACCCAGTATTTCGGCGATTGTGAAACTGCGTTCACCAACCTCATGCCACGATACTACATTGGTTGATTGTTTGACCAGAACTATGCACAAACGCTAGGGGCTGAATGGGTTAGAGATATGACACCCGTCTGTGACTCGAGAGAATCTGATACCATTCGGGATGTGTGTGTTAACTGAATAAGGACGCCGAAGATGGTAGAGTCTCCTCTCTACCCCTGATCCTAGGTTCGTGGATTAGTCCGCTAGGCTTCTCTGATAAAGGCGAAAGACCCGAGAGCACGTGCAGACGTTGCCCATGTTAACATATCTATGGACAGTTAGGGAGTATCCCGTGGCGAAGTGGCTACGTCAGCTGACACGCAGTCCGAAGATTGTGGGATCGATTCTGGGCCACCTTATTTGGTTCACAAGTGCAGTTTTCTCGGAGACTCCTGGGGTCGTCGCTGGAGCTATAGAATTCGTGTTTTGTGCGACACTTTCGGCAGGACTTCCTGTGGAAAGAGACCGGGCCATGTGGGATAAACTCGGTGCAGTCAAGTCGATCTTCTTGTGTTTTAAACCCCTTTAAACCATGGGCAGTTGGAAATAGACTACTGTCATCATCATCAAGTGCCGTGCCAGCTGGCGTAGGCGTTCATGGCTCTCCACAATTTTATCTCGGTCTTTAGTTTTCTGGATAAACTCTGCTGATGGTATTCCTCCATGACACCGTCTCAATCCATCCAGCACCATTTCTCTTGGTCTGCCTCTGCCTCTCTTCCCCTCAATTTTTACAATTGTCACGATGTTCTCCAATGCCTCTCTTCTCATCACATGATCGAAGAAAGCGGTTTGTCTCTTTCTTATTGTTGTGTATAATGTTCTAGTTTCATTAGCCTGTTTCAGGCAATCGTTGTTAGTTACTCTGGCAGTCCAAGGAATTTGCAACATTCGTCTCAGGAACCATATCTCTGTTGCTTCTAATTTCTTCTTAATTTGTTTCATTTACATTCCAAGATTCATTGCCATACAGTAAAACTGATTCTATATAGCATTTCAGCGCTCTCTTCCTTACATTCAGTGATATTGATTTATTGCATAAGATACTCTTCATTTTCTGAAATGCGGCTTTTGCTTGCCCTATTCTGCTCTTAATCTCTGTTGTACATCTTCCACCTGATGTTATAACTCATTCATTCATTCATTCATTCATTCATTCATTCATTCATTCATTCATTCATTCAGTAGCATGTCCTTTGCAGAACCTCGCTCCCATAATAACCTTCCGGAAAAGCTCTCGATCATAAGCAAGATGTCCCGCGTCTGATAGACCAATCTGGAGATCATCCGCTATCATGTTATATCTGCTCCTTGGTATGTAAAATTATCCACTTGGTTAAGAATTTTTCCGTCTATTTCTTAGGGTAGGCAGATTGTATCGGTGTCCCGGCTACATTTGAACATGAGAAAACCTATCCATAAAAATAAGAAGTCAGCAATGCGCTAATAATTACACTTCCGGTGCGCTCCCGGCGGAGTAGCGGAATCGTTCTCTACACCAGTATGTTGGAGTGAACAGTGTTCATAAATAATTACGCTTTCAATAAATTATGAAGAATATTGAAAAAGCTGCAGCGAAAAAACTTACTTCTGAACGCTAATACAAGAAAATCTGTCACTTGGCTCTGGTTTTTGAGTTATTCGCCATTATTTGTTAGAGAAACAGCGAAGATAAACAAAACGAGCCATAAATGGAACAACGAGACCAATCGGATACATATAGAACAGAGCATTGCCATCAAAATAATAACACCGTCAACATGGCGGTTGTTTCCATGGCGACAGACAACAGTGCGCCACGACACCAGGGATTGTTTTTGAAGACAGTATAAGGTTATAGTTGATATGTGTATAGTATTTAGACCATCATCATCATGTGCCCTACCACTGTAGACATTAATGTCTCTCCACAGATTTCGGTTCTTGGTGTACTTTATCTACTCGGCTGATAATATTCTTCCAAACCATCGTCTCAGTCCACCCAGCGCCATGTTTCTCTGTCTGCCTATGCATCTTTTCCCCATTGATCATTACTGTGGTCACGATGTTTTCCAATGCCTCTCTTGTAATCTCATGATCAAAGAACGTTTTCTCTCTCTCTCTCTCTCTCTCTCTCTCTCTCTCTCTCTCTCTCTCTCTCTCTCTCTCTCTCTCTCTCTCTCTCTCTGTCTCTCTCTCTAATCATTGTATATAGCGTTCTACTTTCATTAGCTTTTTTTTCGGCCATCTGTTGTTGCTCTGGCAGTCCAAGGTATTCGCAACATTCGTCCTAGGAACCACATCTCCGTTGTTTCTAAGTTCTTCTTATTTGTTCATTCACGATCCATGATCAACTGCCATACAAAAACAGAGGTAGTATATAGCATTTTAGTACTCTTTTTTTTTTCTAATACCCATTTATAATGACTTATCGCCGGCTCCGTGTCCAAGTGGATACTAATGCAATCTCGCATACCATGTTCGAAACACAGCTGCGGGAAATTTGGAAGCGGACCACATTGCGTTGGTTGTAATACAATGATATGGGTGCCTTTCGTCCAGAAAGCAATGGCAAACTACTTTCCAAGAATTTACAAACTTGCCGAGAATTTACAAACGGCCGGAAATAAAATACTCTTGAAATGCAGCTTACACTAGACTTATACTGCTCTTAATCTCTGTCACACACATGAAAAGCTCTGTGGATTTCTAACCAAATTGCTGCTGAAATAATCAGAATGGGACCTCTTCGGTGGCTATTGGATGTGGGACTGCGGTATGCGTGGGGATGTCTTGTGTAGTTTGATGTAGAGTCTTAAAAATAGGTATTATGTATAGTTTGTTAATGAGATTGTCTTCTGTGTAAAAGTCGCACGAGATTATCTAAGAACTCTAAGATATAAACATGGCATGTGATTGTCTACACTATAAACGTGGCATGCTATTGTCCAAGCTATAAACGTAGCATGAGATTGTTCTCTCTGTGACAGTGGCATGAGATTGTTCTCTTTGTGACAGTGGCATGAGATTGTCTTCTCTGTGACCGTGGCAGAGATTGTTCTCTCTGTGACAATGGCATGAAATTGATCTCTCTGAGACAGTGACATGAGATTGTTCTCTATGTGACCATGGCATGAGATTGTCTGTCTTCTCTGTGACCGTGACATGAGATTGTTCTCTCTGTGACCGTGAAATGACATTGTTCTCTCTGTGACAGTGGCATGAGATAGTTCTCTCTGTGACCGCGGCATGAGATTGTTCTCTCTGTGACCGTGGCATGAGATTGTTCTCTCTGTGACCGTGACATGAGATTGTTCTCTATGTGACCATGGCATGAGATTGTCTGTCTTCTCTATGACCGTGGCATGAGATTGTTCTCTCTGTGACCATGGCATGAGATTGTTCTCTCTGTGACCATGGCATGAGATTGTCTGTCTTCTCTATGACGCGGCATGAAATTGTCTTCTTTGTGACCATGGCATGCGATTGCCTTCCCTATAAACGTGGCACGAGCTTATTTTCTCTTTAAATGTGCCACGAGAGTGCCCTCTCTGTAAACATGGCAAGAGATTGCCTTCTCTGTAAATGTTTCATTCGCGTGAATATTAAAAAGGTCCATCTGTGGCTGGCTCATACCGTGTTCGATTCCAGGCGTCTATTGTATGCTTGCTTGCTTGTGTTCGTTGTCTTGAGCTCCAACGCGAAGTCCTGTATGCCGGATGAAGGCATCCTGTTGTCCAACATCAGTGTGATGTCATACCGGACCTGAGGTTTGCGTGAGTATCCGTTGTCCATGTTTGGCTTATTGGTGTGCAGACTGGTGGGTCCTCGCCGTACAGTCAGACACTCTCCGACTTCGGAGGAATCAGCGATCCTACTGACTTTAGCCAGGACCCCGAAGGGACCTGTTGCCAGGACACTCGACGAGGACGCGTCAAAAGGTCTTGGCCAGTTATAACCCGGCCCGGGTGCCGTGGAAACACCTCTGCGTCCCGTCTATTGTATGAAATATTACACAGACAAAGACATGTTTGCCTCGCCCTGATCCCGTGGTATTACCTCGGACGTCTAGCCTGCTCAGACACAGGCAACATACTCGAAGGTACCGCGTCCACGCTGCGCATGTCAAAATCCTTCCGCAGTCGGGAATCCAACAAAGCGAGTCAAATAGTTCGCTGCCCACGCTGAATGTGAACATTAAACACCTACCCACAAAAGAATATTTATAGTATGTGTGATAATACACATTTATACTACATACATTGAGAGGGGAGCATAGTGACATAACGATCAGTACGTCTGCCTGCCAAGCCAGTGGTCAGGATTCAATCCCCAGCAGAGGGAGAATTATTTCTTTCCCGAACTGTACAGCTCTGGGGTCGACCCATTCCCATAAATGTGGTTACAAGACAAGTTTGAGAGTTGCTTGAGAAGGAAAGGCGACAAGAAAAGAAACTAGCACCCCATCTCATATTCATGGCCGAGTATGTGTGAAGCATAGCCGTCACACTCCAACGACAGTGCCTGCTTTAGGAAAACATTTTATATAAACTGGGATCCTCACCGGTGCAGCATAGTTAGTGCACCGTGGCGTTGTGTGACCAACAGGAGGAGACTGATGTACTTACGGAAATACCCGTGTGCATCGAAAGTGACCCTTAACTAAAACGAAATCAAATGTTTTCCGTGCACATTACGCCCCCTCACTTGCTTCGAAAACATCATCAATGCCACACGGCAGGGACTATAAGAAGAAGGGCCAATAGCAATACCAACCATTCTATACTATTTCTGAATTGCTGGGTAACTATACAGTGACGACAAAAGAAGGAAAAAAATCACCAGCAGAAAGGACGGAGAAACCCAAGTCTTCCTGCAAGAAAAGAAATGTGTAAGGAGTTCTGGTGAGGGATTTCCTCAGCCTCGAAGTCACGCAAGCTAGCCATGACAATTTGCATGGAAATTAACGCAAGCTCGCTATGGGGACGCCACAGAAGGGAGTCATGACGCTTGCGTTAATGAAAATATTAACTTCTCCTAGTGGGAATTTTTGCTGGGAATTCTTTGGAGATGTTTTCGGTGGATACTTGATGAGGATGTCGGCTGATATCATTGCGTGTAGTGGCGAGGAAGCCAAGGGCGGGGCGTGACCTGGTGATGTTGGGTGACAAGTTATCTCTCTTGTCTCTCGTGATGAACGTTGTCGTGGCCAATGAGGATATTAAGATTGATTAATATTGGAATTGGGATGATGGTGTTCAACATGCTGGGCATGATTCGCGTGAATGGAAGGGAAGTAAACACAACACATATTAGCGGTGTTGCAAGTGAATAAAACAGCTTCGATCCACCAAACCAAATATTTGGATCAATACCTTATTTGGTCACCGTCACCATCATGTGCCTTGCCAGCTATAATACAGAGAGGCAGCCGCATCAGGCGGCACCATAAGGGGGTGGCATAAACAGCGAAGAAAGGGCGACATTTCGAGGACTTGCATCATTAAGGGCGGCATTTCGAAGACTTGCATCATACGGCCATTCCTGCCAGCTGGCGCAGACGTTCATGTCTCTGTACAGATCTCGGTCGTTGGTGTTCTGGATCAATTCTGCTGATGATATTCCTCCATGCCAACGTCTCAGTCCATCCAGCATAATTTCTCTTGGTCTGCTTCTGCATTTATCCTCACTGATCTTTCCCGTTGTCACGTTATTCTCCGATGTCTCTCTTCTCATCACATGACCAAAGGATGCTCTTATTTATAGTTGTGCATAATGTTCTAGTTTCATTAGTCTTTTACAGGCAATAATTGTTAGGTACTCTTGCAGTTCTTTTACAAATAATAGTTGTTAGTTACTCAGGCAGTTCAGATAATTCGCAAACATTCATCCCCGTTGCTTCGAAGCTCTGCTTAATTTATTAATTCACGAGCCATAATTCACTGCCATTTTTCAGAACAGGTTCTGCATAACATTACATCACAATCTTTCTGAAATTCAATGATAATGACTTATTGTATAAAAAAATAGAGGAAGGGAGAGAGAGAGAGAGAGAGAGAGAGAGAGAGAGAGAGAGAGAGAGAGAGAGAGAGAGAGAGAGAGAGAGAGAGAGAAATATAGAACAACAACAACAAAACTTTATTTTCTAAGGGTTAAGAATTGGGTACGCAGGCCCGTCTTACATTCTGCCCTTCTATCACTCTCTTTCATACATTATATAATTCACACATCAATCAAGGCTAACTGAAAACAGCAACAATATAAAAGATATGCATTATAAAGGCATGTGGAAAATGAAAAATCAATACTACACAACTCAGTAATAGTAATAACTGGTGTGACACTTGTTATTAGCTATGTGGAATATACTGGCCTACCAAAAGGGGACTGGTTGTTATACTAGGGTTTTATTCTTCTTCTTCTTCTTCTTCTTCTTCTTCTTCTTCTTCTTCTTCTTCTTCTTCTTCTTCTTCTTCTTCTTCTTATTATTATTATTATTATTATTTCTATTATTAAGGGGGGAGGTAATCCGTACTGAGATAGTGTTCTAATAATTTGCGATTATATGTATAGGGATTGATGATGTCTTTGATGTCTTGTGGAAGATTGTTCCACATCTGAGTTGCAGAGTATATTAAGCTTGTTTTGTATAAGTCTATCCTAGAGAGAAAGAGAGAGAGAAAGATAGAGAGATCGGAAGAGAAAGAGAGAGAGAGAGAGAGAGAGAGAGAGAGAGAGACGAGAGAGAGAGACGAGAGAGAGAAGAGAGAGAGGAGAGAGAGAGATCTACGCGGTGCTTTGGCCAAACCGCCTAACTCACGTTACCAAGGTCGTGGGTTTGTTTCCTGGTACTGTCCTTCGCTTCACGTTTACAATATTTCAGAGACCATTTGGGAGTAGTCGCTGGGGGTACGGAGTTCCTGCTCTGTGCGAGGCTGTCAACAGGCAGCTCTGCGGAAAGAGATCGAGCCGTATGGGATATAACCCCGGTGCAATAAAATCCACGGTCTGACCTTTAACCTTCTGTATATACCCAGGGACATGTATAACATCAGATGGAAGATGCACAACAGAGAGCAGAATAGGGCAAGCTATTGCTGTATTTCAGAAAATGAAGAATATCTTATGCAATAAGTCGCTATCAATGAATGTTAGAAAGAGAGTGCGGAAGTGCTATATAGAACCTGTTTTGCCTAAACGGTAGTGAATCTTGGAATGTAAATGAACAGATTAGGAAGAACTTGGAAGCAACAGAGATTTGGTTCCAGCGAAGAATGTGCGAATTCCTTGGACTGCCAGGGTAAGAAACAACGATTGCCAGAAAGAGGCTAATGAAACTGGAACATTATATACAACAATAAGAAAGAGACAAACAGCTTTCTTTGGTCATGCGATGAGAAGAGAGGCATTGGAGAACATCGTGACAACTAGAAAAATCGAGGGAAAGAAGGAGAGGCAGACCAAGAAAAATGATGCCGGATGAATTGAGACGGTGGCATGGAGGAATATCATCAACAGAGTTGATCCAGAAAATCCAAGACGGAGCCAGCTGGCATGATACTTGATGATGGTGATGATATAGCGATAATTGTTAAACTGTGAAGGCCGCACGCGTTATGGCAAACTACAAAACTTAATACTGGCTGGAAAAATCACAGCAGCCAAAAAATATTGGATTGACTGCGACGTCCTGTACAAGGAAATACAAGTACCAGTGTTGAAAGCTGACTGTAGACAGCAGAACATTGTACGACTGAGCTCACGTGATGCAAGAGAAACGACCTTCTGACATCCTCGTCTTCTTGTGCTCGTTCATTGACTTCGATTCCGGATGTGTGACAGGAGCCATGCTGAGGTCACGTCAATCGTGGCACACGGATTACACGTGATCGACGAATCACGTGACGATTAACGCACGCATTGAAAGGACTCACAACACGAGTTAGTCTGCTCTAAGACACCGTCAGAGAAACGTCCCACATCGAAAGCTCGAAGTGGGACCATGATAACTCACGATGCCGCCAGGTGATATACTCATTGATTATGTGGTTGTTTCGGGATTTGAAATTTAAATATTGAGCACAACCCACTACTGGCAACGCCGATCGCATTCTGGTATGAACCTAAGGCCTATCCACGTCAATATGGAAGCACTATACTCGAGTTTCGCCCTCATTTGAGCTCGTCAGTAGTGCATATCCCTGACCGGATCCGGAAACAGTCCCGGATCACGCGTGTGAAGCGGGTGTGTAACCACGCGGCACACACTGGACACACCAAATTATCACAACAGAATATCACAACGCTACCCATCGTAGGCTCATTGATATACTCATTATTTTACAATGGTAGACGGTTCAATCCCTACATCGGCAGTAAGTCGGACTTCTCTTCTCGTTCAGAAAGAAATAGCAAACTACTGAACGTAAAATTGCATAGAAAATTACAAGTACCTCCGAAGTCGGAGTGGGTTCGCCTGATGGCAAGGGACACTGGAAATAGGGAAAGCTAATCCACAAGCAAATTTCAGTCCAGTGCACTGAAAGTATTAGCTCGTACATAGACTAATTTAGAATTAAATGAGCGCCAGCTAAACAAAAATGCATTCGTGACATTGTAAGCTGGGCCGACCAATTAAAAATGTAACAGGCTTCATCGTCCTGTACAGTGCTTTAGTAACAAGTGTGAAGTAGTGTGTTGTGACATAGTCAAGGGGTTTCAGAATGAAGAGACAGAAATAGAGGGCCCGTATGGTTATGGGCAATAACAAATAACATCCAGCCTAGACCCCTAGACAATATGCAGCCTAGTCCCCTAGACAACACCCAGCTCTGACCCCTAGACAACACCTAACATACACCCCAAGACAATATCCAGCCTAGACCCCTAGACAACACCTAACATAGATCCCTAGACAACAACCAGCCTATACACCTAGACAATATCCAGCCTAGACCCATAGACAACACCCAGATAGAACCGTACACAATACCCAGCCTAGACCCCTAGACAACATCCAGCCAAGACCTTTAGACAACATCAAATAAACGAGTAGGGCGAGCTGGGAACAGATTGGAGTACCTAGACACGCCCCCAACGACACCTGATGATGTAGAATGTCAACGATAAAGCCATCCATATTGAGCGCATTGATATTTTCGTGCAACAGTCCATGCTGCTGCCGTTTGTCAAGTCCAGAACTGTCTTCCAAGAGTTCTGTCCTAGTTACTCTCCTGTAAATATGCACAAAGAAGAAGATGCGCAATGAATATATTATAAAATAATTTACAAAGAGAACTGGCTACTCACATCGAATTAGATGACATTCTTTGGGCATGTCATGAGAGGGAGAAAGCTAGAGTGCGTCGTGACAAAGGGAAAAGTTGGGGGAAAGAGACCAAGAAAGAAGCTGCTAGACTGGATGACATCATGTCATAAGGAAACATCGGTGTTAGAAATGATTAGCAGAAGCCTGTAGACAGACATGACCACTATCACCACACGGCATGGACTACAAGAAGATTGGCAGTACACGAGATAGGAGTCTGTGGAAAAACATCATCAACGCCACACTGCATGGACTACAAGATGATTGGCAGTACACGAAATAGGAGGATGTAGAAAAACATCATCAGCGCCACACGGTATGGACTACAAGAAGATTGGCAGTATACGAGACATGTAGTTGATGGTTCCAATATGCATCCAGGCGGATTTTTAAAAAAATGCGAGGGAGTGCAATGAGAAGTAAACACGGCAGATGAGATGTTGATCACATGACGCACCGTGGTCTCGTAAAACATGGAACTAGAAACATATGTCGAATATACTTATAGTCGTCAACAGATAGACCGACCGACCGACCGAACGACAGACCGAGCGAGCGACAGATAGAAAGATAGAATGGACAGATAGATAGATAGTCCACATACCTGGACGCGTGATTCTGTCAGCCCAATCCTCAGGGCCAGCTCCTCTCTCATGAAGATGTCTGGGTAGTGTGTCTTGGTGAAGCTTCTCTCCAGCTCGTTGAGCTGTCCCGGCGTGAAGCGGGTCCGGTGTCGCTTCTGCTTGATCAGCTTGTCGTTGTCGCCGGAAGTGACTGGACTTTGGGAAGCTATATTTCCGGTGACCAAATTACCGAGGTCATCTGGCGATTTCTTCAAGACTGTGGATTAGAGAGAATGGACGAGTTAAGCCCTCGACAACGTCGACTTGTTTCTTTAAGTAATTCTTTAGTAAACAACTGTGAAAGTGAACAAAGAAAAGGCGTTTCGTTTACTGTTTTCAATGAAAAATAAACCATTGTTCAAATATAGCCAGCCCTTAGCAATCAGGCGGTTTCAGACATTGTTGTACAATTTTCAATTTACAAAAAGTTATTATGCCTTTTTAAAGCACAAACTATCGTCTGTCAAGACGACAAGGCGCCAATGAATGTACAATCAGAAAGTGTCGCTTTAAATTTGAAATTACCGCCATTACAACCGGAACAAACACGCTGCATTAGCTGCCGGATCAGCAAGGCATTGCTATAACTGCCCGCCAGTCGGAGCTTTCATCCTAGACCAGCTGCTAACCAAGGTTTAGGGTCTAGTCTGCCCTGCCGTGACATTTACTCTTTAAGTTACATTTCCTTGCACCAGGATAATGTTTGTACCCTTCGAATTGTGCGCCCCCACCGAAGCCGTTGGCACAATGTCGGGAGTCGGGTTTGGTAAGCACCGCCCAACATTCGGCGCTAACAGAAAGCCGGTAGTTTCATCTGCTGTCATACGGTTGCTCAGTCATGGTGACTAAGACTTGATATATAATAAATAAATAAATAGATAAATAAATAAATAAATATAATACATAAATAAATACAATAAATAAATACATAAATAAAACAAATGATTAAATAAATATATATGTTTTGCATATCCTTTACAGGACATCGCTGTCAACATCAGCATCTTTCAGCTGTATGTTGATTTCTTGGCAAGATTACGCTCAGTAGTTTGCCATTGCTTTCTGAGCGGCCGGCTCATTATCCCGCAAGTCACGAGCAGCGGGTCGAACCGCTTCCAATTCTCGCCTCGCTGCGAGACCCTGCGTGGATAAACGGGATTACGGAGAAAGTGGTGTAACCCCTCAGCCAGAGGATTAAATAAATACACAAAGTAATAAATATAATAAATAAATAAATAAATAAATATAATAAGTCAAAAAGGTTAATTGAATATCCTTTACATGACGTAGCAGTCAACTCCAACATTTGTGCCTCTGTGTGATTCATGGGCAAGTTTTCGTTCAGTATAGTGTCATTGCTTTCTGAACAACCGGCACTCATACCATTATATGGAAACCCACGCAAGGCGGTCTGTTTCCTAACTGACCTCAGCTGTATTTCGAACGCGGTGTGCGGGATTACGAAATACGTTCGTAACTCCTTCACCACAGAGTCGGACATTTAAAAAACAATACATAAACAGTTATCCTAAAAGTGGATGGGTACAGAGTTGCCCTGCTCCTCTATCAGCGTCACAGTCAGATTCAGTTGAAGATAATATTCTCCAACGTGGGCAGGTAATTGGAGGTTTCGAATGCACACAGCACAAGTAAAACTCCCAGGACCGTTCGGAATTGTGAAAAGCAGGTCATATACAAAACACTGATCAGACCAGTTGTGATGTATGGCTCTGAAACCTGGAGTACAACGAAAGGAGACGAAGCCTTGTTACAAACCTTTGAGAACAAAGTTTTAAGACGCATGTTTGGACCCATTAGGGATACACAAAGTGGAGAGTGGAAAAGAAGAAGTAACAAAGACATTTATGATCTGTTTAAGTCCCCGCTAATCACTGGTATCATGAAGGCTAATAGACTACAATGGCTGGGGCATATAGAAAGAATGGAAGATAATAGGGAAACAAAACTCGCTTACACTCAGGAAATAAATGACCATAGACCCCGAGGTAGACCAAGAAGACGGTGGAGAGATAATACATATACAGACCTACAAGCACTTGGAATCAACGACTGGCAAGAGAAGGTCCACCAGAGAGACGAATGGAGACGGATTGTATCTGCAGCAAAGAACCTCAATGGCTCGGAACGCTGAAGAAGAAGGTCATTTAGGCGACCGCATTGGCAAACACTTAACAACATTAAATTAACGACAGCAGACTATTTATATAATATGTCACCAGGGAAGGTAACGCTGACCATTCTGTAGTGGAATGTGACGTTAAAATAGTAATCTGGCTTTTGTTAGACTTTTTTCCCCGCCTATTCTTTACAGGACATCGCAATCACCACCAGCATTTTACCGCTGTCGTTGATTTCTTAGCAGTAATTTGCCATTGCTTTCTGAGCGGCCGGCCGACTTATCCCCTAAGTTACCCCACGTGGATAAACGGGATTACGGAGAAAGTCGTTTAACCCTTAGGGAAACTTAAGACTACAAAAGTGAAATATCTGCTGCATGGTCGATGCTGTAGCTTTGGGGCAGTGGACACGTTTTACAATTACCCGACATACCGAGTCGAAGATTCGAAATCAGTTTTGGCAGACAGTTTTGCGTTGATTTCAATGGCAAGAGACTTCGGTCTTTTAGAAACCAATGGCAAACTACTGAACGTCAAAATTGTCTAGTAAATCACACACAGCAAAGAAATGTATGGTTGATTGTGATGTCCTTAGAGGACATGCAAAAAACTATTTTAAATGTATGGTTGATTGTGATCCCCTATAAAGGACATGCGATAAACTATTTTAAATGTATGGTTGATTGTGATGTCCTTAGAGGACATACAATAAACTATTTTAAATGTATGGTTGATTGTGATGTCCTTAGAGGACATGCAATAAACTATTTTAAATGTATGGTTGATTGTGATCCCCTATAAAGGACATGCGATAAACTATTTTAAATGTATGGTTGATTGTGATGTCCTTAGAGGACATACAATAAACTATTTTAAATGTATGGTTGATTGTGATGTCCTTAGAGGACATGCAATAAACTATTTTAAATGTATGGTTGATTGTGATCCCCTATAAAGGACATGCGATAAACTATTTTAAATGTATGGTTGATTGTGATGTCCTTAGAGGACATACAATAAACTATTTTAAATGTATGGTTGATTGTGATGTCCTTAGAGGACATGCAATAAACTATTTTAAATGTATGGTTGATTGTGATGTCCTGTAGAGAACATGCAACAAACTATTTTAAAAACTGTAGTTTATTCCTACTTATGTCGTATTTCTTGTTGATGAACCGGCAACAGCCAGAGGCACACAAAGAGAAATGATGCTCTATGGACACAGGCAACAACAACAACAACAACAACAACAACAACAACAACAACAACAACAACAACAACAACAACAACAACAACAACAACAACAACAACAGTGACAAGGAGGAATATCATCAGCGGAGTTTGGCAGTGCAAATGGAGATAATGCTGTTATTAATATGTATATATATAAAACACTTAATGGGATGTGGATTACCATTTATAGTTTTACAGACGTTGTACAAATTTGCTTTGCAAAGTAATATTACGATATCAAACACTGATATTTGCGGGAAAATATTTTTCACCAGTTCAAAATGACTCAAGTTGATTACACAATGTAGTGTTGTGTCTGCTTATTGAGTTGCGCTGAGTTGAGTTGAGTTGAGTTGAGTTGCGTTGAGTTGAATTGCGTTGAGTTGAGTTAGACATCACAGCACTTGGGACATTCTCACACGTGCCCCGTCATCATCTGCAACAGCCAGCGAAGAGTTCCAATACTAATGGTACCAGTAGTAGACTGATTATATGTCCGTCCGGCCACTCCCTGCAGCACCATTCTCTCCAGGCTGTGGTGATCTAACTGTTCGTCTGCGTTAAAACACCACTCCAAAGACACATCTGCCCCATCATGCACCAATACCCCAGCCAGTAGTGCAAGCCCAGCCAATCTGTGCGACTGCCCGTTTCCCGCCACACCAGCATGTCTGCTTATTATGTACCGTTATGTTATGAACGGATTACATCTCTGTGTGAATTACACAGAGTACATATACCCTTCCCTGTGCTGTGAGGATACTTACGCCTTTGCAACAAATTTGTCACAACATTGATGAGTTTTAATGTAAAACTTGTAGCTTAGGCACAAATGTTTAAAATTCACCATATACACCAAAGGAAATCCTCATGTGCAACATCCAAGCTGCGTATTGTCATTATCGTCAGCATCATCAAGTGACTTGTCGACTAGAGTCAGCGATCTGTTGTTTCCCCCCCGCTGGCTGGCTTTAAACTGAAGCGTTGTCCACACACACACTACGCCTAGTAGTTCTGGACTACATTTTGCGTGTGGATTAGCTTTTACCTATTAACAGTGTCCCTCGCCTTCAGGCGAACCCATTCTGACTTCAGAGGTGGTGGGCGATCATGCTTCCCAGTATCTTGCGATCCGCAACGGCATGTTCGTCTGCTCACTACCTTCCGTGACATGACACAAGACTGTCAAGAGTTTTCTATCGCTGTCTTCCACTAACTCTCCTTCCACACATATTTCCACTTTCCACAACATGTTCCAGCGTTTGTCTTCTCATAATGTGGCTTAAGTTAAAAACGACGACTGTCTATTTCTAATGCATCAGATTCCTTTAGACATGTCATTCAACAAATCTTAACGACATGGCAAGTCCAAGATTACTTTAAAAAACTCACAGAAACTATCCATGAATCTGCGAACGCACTATAGATAGTATAGCGAGATTTTACAAGATACAGAACTGGAGTAGCAGGTTGTATGACGGACTAACGACACATGAATATATCTGCCTCTGAGCATGAATAAAATGTAAGTTAGTAATCTTCAAACAGTATTATGAGATGACAAACATGCTCTAAACAGCGGCGGTCCGTTGGTTAGAGGAGACCAGTTCAACACACATTGCATATACTACGGACACAAGGAGTATACTTATAGTCTGTCCGGAAATTAATGCCGTCATTCACGAATCAATTATTTTGAAAACTGTCTGTTGCATCGTTATGAAATTTTCCAGCCGTCTTATATTTACCCCCACCCAAGAATATGTCTTGAAAAGGTCCAAAACAACTTTCGAATGTCCGTTGATCTTTGCTGACAACTAGTGATTTCTCGTTAACGAAGTTATTTTTACGGTATGTGAGACATGTCAATTCTGTTGACACACAAAGGCGTATCCGGATTCGTATGAGAGTGGGTGCAATGAAAGAATTAGCTTAAAATCGACAATGGTCGCGCTGCATTGCACCGGGTGTTTATCCCAATTGGCTCAGTTTCTTTCCGCAGCGCGGAAAGCGTCGCACAAAGCAACGAACTCCGTAGCTCCAGCGACGACCATCGGGAGTCTCCGAAAAAATGCACTCGTGAAATGAAGGAATGCGGCCCGGAATCGAACATACAACCTTCGGAGCCCGAGTCCGACGGCTTGACCACTTCACCACGGAGAATCCCGAGAGGGGTGCAATGTGTAATATTAGTAAAGACAGAGAATTTACAGAGGCACGGAGTAAATAATTTGTAAATTAACAGGAAAGTAGAAGGATATATTTCTTACCTTATTTTTCATTGCCTTCTTGTTTCTTCAGCTGATGCTGATGCTGTAATGTTTAGGGCCTGCAATTCGTCTGAATAGTTGGAGCAAAATTATCCCAGTAAGTGTGTACGTAGATTAAGGTATGCGATCTGCTCATACCTTAATCTGTGTCGGACGATTCCAGTAGGTTGATGATTGCTCTCGGTTGCATAAAAATTCAATCCATCCTTTCTCCAATAGTCCTCTTCCTCTTCAACACATGGTCCTGACGTTTTTTTCAGTAACTTTTATCAATATTTAATAGCGCGGACAGACAGACAGACAGACAGACAGACAGACAGACAGACAGACAGACAGAAAGGTAGGTAGGTAGGTGGGCAGGCAGAAAGGTAGGTGGGTGGGTGGGTGGGTGGGTGGATGGCTGGCTGGCTGGCTGACTGGGTGGGTGGGTGGGTGAGTCGGTCGGTCGGTGGGTCGGTCGGTCGGTAGGTCGGTCGGTCGGTCGGTAGGTCGGTCGGCCGGCCGGCCGGCCGGCAGGCAGGCAGGCAGGCAGGCAGGTAGGTAGGTAGGTAGATTAGATAGATAGATAGATAGATAGATAGATAGATAGATAGAAAGAAAGATAGAAAGATAGAAAGATAGATAGATAGATAGATAGATAGATAGATAGATAGATAGACAGACAGATAGATAGATAGATAGATAGATAGATAGATAGATAGATAGATAGATAGATAGATAGATAGATAGACAGACAGACAGATAGATAGATAGATAGATAGATAGATAGATAGATAGATAGATAGATAGATAGATAGATAGATAGATAGATAGATAGATAGATAGATAGATAGATAGATAGATAGATAGAACGAACGAACGAACGAACAAACTTTATTTTCAAAGGGTTAAGAATTGGCACGCAGGCCCGTCTAACATTCTGCCCTTCTATCACTCTCTTTCATACATTATTTCATTCACACATCATTCAAGGCTAACAGAGAACAACAAAAATATAAAGGATATGCATTATAAAGGCATGGGCAAAATGCGAACATCAAAACTACACGACACAGTAATATTAGATAATAGTCTGACACTTGTTAGCCATGTGGAAAATACTGGCTTACCAAAAGGGGACTGGCTGTTATACTAGGGTTTTGTTATTATTATTATTATTATCTCTATTATTAAGGGGGAAGGTAATCCATATTGATATAGTGTTCGAATAATTTGCGATTATATGAAAAGGGATTGGTGATGTCTTTGATTTCTTGTGGAAGATTGTTCCACAGCTGAGCTGCAGAGTACGTTAAGCTTGTTTTGTATAAGTCAATCCTAGGCTTCGGAATGTGTAATATATTTAAAACGTTTACTGTGTCTAGCATTATCTTTAACAATGGCCAAAGGTAATTTGGGGCATTCTGATGCCAGGATTTTGTGAATTAGTTTAGCTTTATTGAAAAGCAGGCGTTTACGGAGTGGTAGTAACTGAAGGCGTTTATACAGGCTAGGATTGTCAGTTAAATGTTTGCTATAAATTAGACTCATGGCCCGTTTCTGGAGTGAGTAAAGTCGCTTGGTGTTTGAATTAGAACAACCGTCCCAGATCGTAGAGCAGTAGTCAAAGTGTGTCTGTATATGAGAAGTATAGAATAGTTTCCTTGTGTCCTCATCAAGGAAGTTTGTAATTTTGGCGAGTTGGTAGACTTTTTTCGCTGTTTGTTTAATGAGAACTTGAACGTGGGAATTAAAGGTTAGGTTTCTATCAATGATTAAGCCTAATGTTTTGTGCTCAATTACACTTTCTACTAGCATGTTATCGATGCGAAGTTGAAGTGTTGTGTGTGAGCTTAGAGTCTGAAGTCTTTGTCTGGTTGTTTAATACATTGATTTGTTTTAGTGATGTTAATTTGCATACGGTTTGAATAGCTCCACCTAACTACATTATTTATTTCTTGTTGTAAAGACGACTCAAGTAAAATACAGTTTTCAGCGTTTGTGTACACTGTACAGTCGTCTGTAAATAGATCGCAGGACGACGAAAGATGCAAAGGTAGATCGTTAATATATATGGCAAACAGTAGAGGGCCAAGAATAGAGCCTTGCGGTACTCCAATATTGAAGGTAGTGGTTTGAGACAGAGATTTATTATGTGATACTACTTGCTTTCTGTTTGATAGAAAAGATGATATTAGAGTGACTACATTAGGGCCAATTTTCATTGTCTCAAGTTTTTTAATTAAAGTAAGATGATCTATCATATCAAATGCTTTCTTGAAATCAATAAACACAGTTCCACATAGACTGTTGTTGTTTATATTCTGGTGCCAATTTTCTATAATGTTTGTTAGGGCCGTATGGCAAGAATATTTTGGTCGAAATCCTGATTGGCTGTCACAATAAGCTTGTTGCGAACTAAATACTGTAATGTTACTTTATGGATGTGTTTTTCTAGTGGCTTAGATAGTGATGATAGTAAAGAAATGGGTCTGTAATTGTTCGGGAGACCATTGTCTAATGAACCAGATTTAAGAAGAGGGTACACTTTGGCGATTTTGAGAGCTGATGGAAAGTGGCCTTTGGTGAGACACTGATTATATACATAGGTTAGTGATATACAGATCATTGGCGCAGCACAACGGAGAATCCGGTTGCTGATTCCATCTAACCCAGATGAGGTTGTGTTTGTTAGGTTACTGAGGTAAGTGAAAACTTCAGTGATTGTCATTAGCGGTATGTCGGAAAGATATCGCGGGAGCATCTATTCTCGCAAAACGATGGTAATAAAGATAAGTTGCAAGGAGAATTAGGTATTGAAGCCTTCATCTGGTCTATGTCAGTTTGAAAAAAATCACTGAATTGGTCGCATGTAATATGATTTGATGGTAAAGAATTTCGGAAGTTATACTTGTTTGTCAAGGTGGTTAATTGCCTTCCATATATCCTTACTATTTGTTTTATCCATTACTAAGTTCTTAAAGTAATTTTTCTTTTCCCGTCGTATGGTATATTGAAGTTTGTTTCTAGGAGTACGGTATGCACTGAGATCCCGCTTTTTATGTGCTTTATCTCTATCTCTCATAATTTCAAGTATTTCCTGGAGTGATCCAAGGTGGCTTGACGTGGTGTTTTACCTCGAACTTCCTTGACTGGCACATGTCTATCAAAACATCAATAAAGGTTTTCATCCAGAATTCCAGAGCATCGTCAGGGTCAGAAAGATGATAAACATTGTCTAGAGGTGAACTGAGCAAGTCCTGTAAAAAATGCGTTTTGGTTGAAATTTTTGTAACTTCTATATTTTACACTTATGTGTTTATGTTTAGGAGTTTTAATTCCTTTTTTAGACCACGTGCAGCATACTGGGTAGTGATCGCTCATTGCACAATTGGGTACAGTGCATCCTATGATGTTGTCTGAGCAAGTTACATAAATGTGATCTATGACTGTTGAAGATGACTTGTTACTTAGTAGCTTGTTGTACTATTTGTTGGAAATTGTATGATGCAATTATATTTCCCCATATTATGTTGGATTGTTGGTGTCAATGTTAAAGTCTCCGAGTAGTATAACTTCCTTCCCGGAAGCGAAAACCACGTCCATCATGGTAGTGAAGTTTTCGTACAAGACGTGTCCAGCACTGGGATTTCGATAGAGGTAGCCAATTATCAGGGGTGTGCGGTTTTGTAAGTTTCAGCTCTACCAAATACATTCTATTTCGCAAGTTTCAAAGTGTAGCCTACGGTGAGCATTTAGTAAATTAGAAACATAGGTTACTATGCCTGTCTCTTGTTTCCTACAGGGATCCCTTCTAAAAACTTTGTACCCTTTAATAAACTACTTCAAAAGCTAAGTAACCAACTGTTATCCAAAAGAATTAATAAATGACTATACAAGTCATGTCTCTGTTTAAAGCGGTGTATCCCACACGGGGAATAAACGTTAAGCAGTAAGCGTTCTAGCGCTCTGCCGGTCGGTCGGCTTGTCGGCAGGCAGGTAGATAGATTAGATAGATAGATAGATAGATAGATAGATAGATAGATAGATAGATAGATAGATATCGGTAGGTCGGTCGGTTGGCCGGCCGGCCGGCAGGCAGGCAGGCAGGCAGGCAGGTAGATAGATTAGATAGATAGATAGATAGATAGATAGCCAGCTAGCCAGATAGATAGACAGACAGACAGAGTAGATAGATAGATAGATAGATATCGGTCGGTCGGTCGGTGGCCAGCAGGCAGGCAGGCAGGCAGACAGGCAGGCAGGTAGATAGATTAGATAGATAGATAGATAGATAGATAGATAGATATCGGTTGGTCGTTCGTTCGGTCGGTCGGTCGGTCGGCCAGCAGGCAGGCAAGCAGGCAGGTAGATAGATTAGATAGATAGATAGATAGATAGATAGATAGATAGATAGATAGATAGATAGATAGATATCGGTTGGTCGGTCGGTCGGTCGGCTGACGGCATGCAGGTAGATAGATTAGATAGATAGATAGATAGATAGATAGATCAAATAGATATATAGATAGATAGATAGATAGATAGATAGCCAGCTAGATAGATAGATAGATAGATAGATAGATAGATAGGGAGGGAGAGAGGGAGAGAGAGAGGGAGGGAGAGAGGGAGAGAGAGACGGACGGGTGGGCGGGCGGACAGATAGATAGATAGATAGATAGATAGATAGATAGATAGATAGATAGATAGATAGATAGATAGATAGATCCCCGCCAGGAGCCGGGCCGAGCCAGCTAGTTTATTTATATAATCACGTTTCATGAAAGAACCCACAGTTTGATGACACCTCTGAACCTACCCCATATAAATTCCTTCAGTCTGCCAAAAGCAAAACCGCGCAGACAAATTTCAAAAATTTGGGGGTGTGTCTTGTTGAAACGGTAATACTCTTAAAATGATGGAATGAGTGCGGGGGCAAAAAAATATATACCGCATATAACCAAACATTTAAATCTGCTGTACAATCTCCAGAACAAAATTTTTTTTGTTGGGTGGACATAATTATAAGGTTATATGCTAAATCTCATCATTTTCCCTCAATTGGTTACTGAGATATTGAATTTTATATTGAGGCAACAAAAAAACAAAAAAACTATAGTAAGGTGGAGAAAGGAATGTTTCGCGTGGAATGGCTATGCTCGCTTCAGAGGTCACATATTGTGAGAATTCTATGGATTTTTTGCCCTGGCCATGCGGGAGTGTGGTGGATGGAATGTGCAGGCTAATAGGCTGGCAGGGAATGCACCTCTTGGTGGTAGAATACCTGTGGACAAGGGAGAGGTGGTCAAGTGTTTGTGGGGCCAGGTGGAGAAGGTGGTGACAATTGTGAAACCCTATGTGGAAAAAAATGATTTTGCGGTGGATCGGCAGGGGTTCTGGGAAAAATCTCAAACTGAGAGTGAAGACCAGGAGAACTTTCAATTAGATAGCGTTTGGAACGATTAGTTGTATAACTCTTCGCTGGCCGTTGAACGAGGGGACGGAGTGGGAATGTCCTGAGTGCAGTGATGTCGGTTTTTACCTCAACTCAACTCAACTTACTAATCTCCAATGGGGGACTCATACCACAACAAGCAATGATGTACAGACCAAATGGGACCAGAAGAAGAAGTCGACGGACAAATAATATAACAGAGTCCATGGGAATCTCGATGTGTGAAGCTCATAAACGGGAAACTCTCCCTCTGGTTGTGCTTCGCCTGGACACCGCGGAATACAAGAGGAATAAGATGAGATGATGACGAAAGAGAAAAACAATCCGTAGAAACACGCCTTTAAAATCACTGTCTCCTCTCTGTTGTGTCCCCACCAGACAATTGTAGAGGGTTTTGCGTGTCCAGCGACCACCCGATTCCGAAGGCAGCGCGGCTAATGGTAGGGTCTCTCATGTCTGACAGGCCAGGTGGTAGGAACCAGACGAAGACACAAACCTGCTGCCTTGTAGGTAGACTGACATCAGTCAAAGGATAGGGAACGTAAACCCGAAAGAATGCTTGACGAAGTCGGGTGTGCTAACTCACAGGTTTGGGGAAACGGGGCTAATCAATTCACTTTACGATGTCATAATTTACGTAAACAAGCAGAATGAAATTGAAATCATTGTCAGTGCTGGTATGCCAAGAGAACCGCTGGCCCCCGGACTCACGCCAAGAGAGCACCCACAGAGCCAGCTGGCTCCCGGACTCACGCTGAGAGAACTCGCAGAGCTAGCTGATCCCGGAACACACGCCAAGAGAGCACCACAGAGCCAGCTGGCCCCCGGACTCACGCCAAGAGAGCACCCACAGAGCTAGCTGATCCCGGAACACACGCCAAGAGAGCACCCACAGAGCCAGCTGGCTACCGGACTCACGCTGAGAGAACTCGCAGAGCTAGCTGATCCCGGAACACACGCCAAGAGAGCACCCACAGAGCCAGCTGGCTACCGGACTCACGCTGAGAGAACTCGCAGAGCTAGCTGATCCCGGAACACACGCCAGAGAGCACCCACAGAGCCAGCTGGCCCCCGGACTCACGCCAAGAGAGCACCCACAGAGCTAGCTGATCCCGAACACACGCCAAGAGAGCACCCACAGAGCCAGCTGGCTCCCGGACTCACGCTGAGAGAACTCGCAGAGCTAGCTGATCCCGGAACTCACGCCAAGAGAGCACCCACAGAGCCAGCTGGCTCCCGGACTCACGCTGAGAGAACTCGCAGAGCCAGCTGATCCCGGAACTCACGCCAAGAGAGCACCCACAGAGCCAGCTGATCCGGAACTCACGCCAAGAGAGCACCCACAGAGCTAGCTGATCCCGGAACACACGCCAAGAGAGCACCCACAGAGCCAGCTGGCTCCCGGACTCACGCTGAGAGAACTCGCAGAGCCAGCTGATCCCGGAACTCACGCCAAGAGAGCATCCACAGAGCCAGCTGATCCCGGAACTCACGCCAAGAGAGCATCCACAGAGCCAGCTGATCCCGGAACTCACGCCAAGAAAGCATCCACAGAGCCAGCTGATCCCGGAACTCACGCCAAGAGAGCATCCACAGAGCCAGCTGATCCCGGAACTCACGCCAAGAGAGCACCCACAGAGCCAGCTGGCCCCCGGACTCACGCCAAGAGAGCACCCACAGAGCCAGCTGATCCCGAACTCACGCCAAGAGAGCATCCACAGAGCCAGCTGATCCCGGAACTCACGCCAAGAGAGCATCCACAGAGCCAGCTGATCCCGGAACTCACGCCAAGAGAGCACCCACAGAGCCAGCTGGCCCCCGGACTCACGCCAAAAGATCACCCACAGAGCCAGCTGATCCCGGAACTCACGCCAAGAGAGCACCCACAGAGCCAGCTGGCTCCCGGACTCCACCAGCACCACAGAAATGTAAGTAATAAAAATGAGGGTCTCTTGTCCACGCCTGGAATCTCAGTGGGTATATGGTGCTAACCTCACAGTGTTATATGTGAACAGTACACTTCACGAGGTGGTCAATGTCCACGCAGGCGGCCTTTACTTCCCAGACAATTTACTAGCATTTGTTTTAGGCCCGGTCGACTGGCGAACCAAGTCATGTCACACAATCCCTTCCTCGAGGGAGATTACAAAGAAATGGCCCAGATGAAAACTTGTTTTCATGTTAAATACAAGGTTTGAAACACACAGAAACGATATTTTTACTTATCTTTTTGTATATTTAACGCCACTTGTTCTCGTTCGCAGTTCGTTAAATGTCGTTGATATTGTCGAAACCCAGCTACTTGTTCACTATTACACGGCGTGATCAACAGTGCTGTCTCAGTTCAAACTCAACATGCGAGCGACACACCATTCCGAGATTGCTAGTGAGTTCTTCCAGCACTGAGTGCAAGACTTGGGTGCGGGTTGTCTACCATCACCGCCAGAAACAGTGGCCACTCTCGTAGTCTCATATTCTAGACCAGCTTCATCACAGTGGATACATTGGTCGCCCCTCCCTGTATTAGCCAGACTAGTGTGAGTCCTGGATGTCTGCCCTGAGCTGAAGAAAGCTCTTGGTCTGTGTAAATCAATCAATCAATCAATCAATCATGTGCCATGCCGGAAAGCGTGGGCGGTCATGATTCGCCATTTCACTCGTAAATCACGACCTTTATAAATCAGTACCTCTGCAACTTACATTTGCAACCAAGATACCCAAACCCGCAACTGAAATCTGCGAACTTGGTGGGTAAACAACAAATAATGATGCCTTCTTTTCATTAGAATTCGAAGGCCAGTGTGGCCGAATGGACAAGAACACTAGTTCTTTAACATCCGGTGTGCTGATGGTGAGGTAGCGTATTCAACCCCTACACCGGTCAGTTGGACTGAAATATTGACGTCAAGACCTTTACTTGGGGACGTAAATACAAGTGCCTCAGAAGTCGGAGTGGATTCGCCTCTTGACAAAGGACACTGACAAAATGGAAAGCTAATCCACATGCAAAAATCAGCCCCGTGCACTAGAAATAGTGTGTATGGACTACGCTTGAGTTCACAGAGAGCGAACGCAAACAAAAAAAAACATCCGAAATTCCTTTCCTTATGTGTCCGGCCTGGTATAATGACTGCACACGTCTCTGTCATGCGATATGTTAATGAGTGCACACGTCTCTGTCATGTGATATGTTAATGAGTGCACACGTCTCTGTCATGTGATATGTTAATGAGTGCACACGTCTCTGTCATGTGATATGTAAATGACAGCACACGTCTCTGTCACGTGATATGTTAATGACTGCACACGTCTCTGTCGGGAGTCTCAGAAGCGACGTAGTCAAGCCCTCTGCCTCGCGCTCCGAAAGTTGTGGGTTCGATTCCGGGCTCGTCTATGGTTCACGAGTGCATTTTTCTCGCATACTCCTGGGGATCGTCGCCGGAGCTACGGAGATCGTGCTTTATGTGATGCTTTCGGCAGGTCATTCTGCCAAAAGATATACAGCCGTATGGGATAAAACCCGAAGCAATGAAGTCGATCCTCTCGACTTTCAAGACAAGTCTATGTCACGTGATATGATAATGAGTGCACTCGTCTCTGTCATGTGATATGTTAATATGTTGATTGTTGTCCATGGGAGAGTGGTTAAGAATAGGTGTCGGTGTCCATCTCGGCTAGGAGGTAACTGATTCGCATTTCAGCATAGATCTTGGCATTTTTACAAGTACCACAGATTTCGGAATGACACTATCCAATGCCGCCCATCAGCATCACACGCCCACCCCCTCAAACATTGCCTGGCGGCAAAAGTGGAAGATGATGATGATGATGATGATGAGAGATGATGATTGTGATGATGATGATGAGGTAGTCGTTAATCGCTGTTCAAACTTCACGACAAAGCGTCATGCCATAATGGTCCGTTCCTGTGCCAGTGAATATCACACAAAATGCTTCTCACTGCCCCTAATGAAAAATGGAACACACAGCGGTCTCGTCAAACCAACAGCCCGTCCTGGTATAGTATGAATAATGCCCATGCCAGAATACAAAACAAAAGTCCGCCACAAAAAATACAGTTCATCGTCGATGGAAGCGGCAGTCACTAGAATACCAGCACCCCCCATATTACTGCATAAGGCAAGTCATTACGTTGAGCAACAGACCGAACCGCCATTTTTCTGTACATGCATTTCACGATACAGACAATCGCGGACAGATGTAAAAGCACTCCCAAATCTAGACTGCTACAGACAAATAAATGCGATATTTGGATTTAGCAGGCCTCATTTATGTAACATCAGGTGTAAAATGTTTGGCGCCCACAATTTTTTCTCTTTTAGAACTGTGCTATCTGTGACACCAAGACAGTGGCACGGGTTTCATTCTGGGTAGTGGCATGTCCCAGACGCTCGCGATCCGGCTCTGTGGGTCATGGGTTCGTATTCCCATCCAGGTGATTTTAATAGATGGCCTGGACTTGCAGCCTAGCGCGGGTACCAGGACATGTCTTGGGAGGTCAAAGCGGCCGGATTGACATGACCACATCATGGTCTGTACAGATACTGGTCTAACAACATACACCCTAGTGCGACAACGGCGTGTGAAAGGATCATTTACTTTTATTACCTAAAATAACCGGTTCTGTGGCAAAGGGATTACGGACTCAGTTCATAAACCCACATACTACGTTGGATACACAGTCATGGGCGATTTGCAGCAGACCGCCTTGCGTTGAGTTTTATCAAATGGCATGTATGCTGGTCTTTCAGAAAGCAATGCCATTTTTTCCCGCATGTCCTTTACAGGACATTGCTGTCAACAGCAGCATTTTACCGCTGTTGTTGATTTCTTGGCAAGATTACGCTCAGTAGTTTGCCATTGCTTCTGAGCAACCGGCTCACTTATCCGTAAGTCACCAACGCGGCGAGAACCGCTAGCATTTTCTCGCGCTGCGTTCCCTACGTGGATAAACGGGATTACGGAGAAAGTCGTTTATAACTCTAGGCCAGGGAGACGGCAATGGCAAATTACTGAACGTAAATTTGCTAAGATTCACAAACAGCTAAAATATGATGTGGGTTGTCTGCGACGTCCTGTAAAGGATATGTAACTAACTAACTAACCTAAAATAAGGGTATAAGCAGGTCAGCATGGCCGAATGGGTAAGAGCGCGTGTTCTAACATCCGGTGTGCTGATGCCGAGGTACGGGGTTCATCCCTACACCGGACAGCTGGACTAAAATGTTCACTTATCGTCCTTGACTTCTGACTTGGGGACGTAAATACAAGTACTCAGAAGTCGGAGTTGGTTCGCCTGATGGCGAGGGACACTGTTATAGCGAAAGCTAATCCACACGCAAAATTCAGTACAGCAATACTGGAAGTAATGTGTATGGACTACGCTTGAGGTCAAAGCGAGCGAGCGCAAAAAAATAAAATAAATAAATAAAAGGGTATAATATACTTACACATGTGAATCAGTTCAACTATCTCGGAACAGTCTGATGGAAGGTGCTTGAAAAGATTATAACCAGAATCGCTATGGCGAAGATAGCCTTTAGCAAGATGGCAAACATACTGACTCGTAAATGATGTCTATTGTAACGAGAAAAAGATTGGCGAAGTGCTTCATAGAACCTATACTTTTGTATAGATGTAAAACGTGGACAATGAGCAGACAAGCTGAGAAACAGCTAATATGGGCTACATACAAATCATTTACAAACCCTTGCTTCTACAAACCCACTTGTTCTTCTCCTGTTTCAGGTTGTATTTTTCCCTAACTCTTTGCATGATAATTCTTAGCAAAATCTTCGTGATGTGACTCATTATTACTAATTATTCGATGTTGTCACATTCCAAGGCTCTGATTTCTTTGGATTGCAATAAATACAGAACTACATAATTCATGAGGTATATCGCCAGTATCATTATTGTATTCAGCAGCTGGTAACTTTATATCATTCATATTCTTCTAAAGCATTAATCATTTCTGTTGTGATGCTGTCTGAACCGGAGGTCTTGCCAGTTTTTATATGATTAAGAGCATTCTGGATCTCCAACTTCAAAATTGATGGTCCTCAGTATTATTTGAATAAGTATAATAATCGGATTATAATATATCGGACATGAAATATGAAATACGCAGTATAATTTACCGTACAAAGACATGATATATCAATACGGGTATAATATATGGGACATAATATATGGACATAATATATGAACATAAGGGTATAGTATAACGGCATGATATTATGAAATACGGTGTATATAATATATTCGGACAAAGCGAGTGAAAGCAAATTTAAAAAAAACAACAGAAAATTATGACTTGAAGTATTGAGGACCGCGTGATGTGGTACATGATGAATTGAGGCACGTGATGTGGTACAGTGATGAATGAGGCACGGTGATGTGGTACAGTGATGAATTGAGCACGGTGATGTGGTACAGTGATGGAATTGAGGCACGGTGATGTGGTACAGTGATGAATTGAGCACGTGATGTGGTACAGTGATGAATTGAGGCACGTGATGTGGTACAGTGATGAATGAGGACACGGTGATGTTGTACAGAACGAACGAACAAACTTTATTTCAAGGGTTAAGGAATTGGGCACGCAGGCCGTCTAACATCTGCCCGTCTATCACTCTATTCATACATTATTTCATTCACACCTAATTCAAGGCTAATGAGAGATGAATTGAGGCACGGTGATGTGGTACAGTGATGAATTGAGGCATGGTGATGTGGTACAGTGATGAATTGAGGCACGGTGTTGTGGTTAAATATTGAGGCATGGTGATGTGGTACAGTGATGAATTGAGGCACGGTGATGTGGTACAATATTGAGGCACGGCGATGTGGTACGTATGAGATACGGTGATGTGGAACAGTGATGATTGAGGCATGGCGATGTGGTACAGTGATGAATTGAGGCACGGTGATGTGGTACAGTGATGAGGCACGGCGATGTGGTACAGAGATTAATTGAGGCATGGAGATGTGGTACAGTATTGAGGTACGGCGACGTGGTACAATATTGAGGCACAGCGATGTGGTACAGCATTGAGGCACGGCGATGTGGTACTGTGATGAATTGAGACAAGGTGATGTGGTACAGTGATGAATTGAGGCACGGTGATGTGGTACAGAGATGACTTGAGGCACGGTGTTGTGGTTAAATATTGAGGCATGGTGATGTGGTACAGTGATGAATTGAGGCACTGTGATGTGGTACAGTATTGAGGCACGGTGATGTGGAACAGTGATGAATTGAGGCATGGCAATGTGGTACAGTGATGAATTGAGGCACGGTGATGTGGTACAGTATTGAGGCACGACGATGTGGTACAGAGATTAATTGAGGCATGGAGATGTGGTACAGTATTGAGGTACGGTGACGTGGTACAATATTGAGGCACGGCGATGTGGTACAGCATTGAGGCATGGTGATGTGGTACAGTATAGAGGCACGTTGATGTAGTACAAGTGATGAATTGAGGCACCGCGATGTGGTACAGCATTGAGGCACGGCGATGTGGTATAGTATTGAGGCACGAGATGTGGTAAAGGGATGAATTGAGGCACGGCGATATGGTACAGTATTGAGGCACGGTGATGTGGTACACTATTTAGGCACGACGACGTGGTACAGAATTGAGGCACGGTGATGTGGTACAGCATTGAGGCACGGCGATGTAGTACATAATTCAGGCACGGCGATGTGGTATAGCATTGAAGCACGGCGATGTAGTACAGTATTGAGGCACGGCGATGTGGTACAGCAATGAGGCACGGCGATGTGGTACAGTGCTCATGTCTATAACGAAAGGCTGGGACACACGGGACGATGTAGATGTTTACAAAACAAGGTATCCGAGGATATACAAGGTATAGGAACCGAAACTTTCCCCGCAGAGCAACAACTTCTGACGATCGGAAACCATCTGTCGAGTATGTCCCGCGGTGGAGTTGATATCATTGAGCAGCCCAGGCTTTGTACCATGAAGAGGTTAATATTCTTTTTATTTTGAAGCACACATGTAACAAACAATCGTCCGTCAAGACGCTAAGGTGCCAGTAGTTGAAACTCAATGTAACAAACTATCGTCCGTCAAGACGACAAAGTGCCAGTAGTTGAAACACAATGTAACAAACTATTGTCCGCCAAAACTGCAAGGTGCCAGTAGTTGAAACACAATGTAACAAACTATCGTCCGTCAAGACTGCAAGGTGAAAGTAGTTGAAACACAATGTAACAAACTATCGTCCGTCAAAACTGCAAGGTGCCAGTAGTTGAAACACAATGTAACAAACTATCGTCCGTCAAGACTCCAAGGTGCCAGTAGTTGGAACACAATGTAACAAACTATCGTCCGTCAAGACTGCAAGGTGCCAGTAGTTGAAACACAATGTAACAAACTATCGTCTATCAAGACGCCAAGGTACCAGTAGTTGAAACACAATGAAACAAGTTATCGTCCATCAAGACTCCAAGGTGCCAGTAGTTGAAACACAATGTAACAAACTATCGTCCATCAAGACTCCAAGGTGCCAGTAGTTGAAACACAATGTAACAAACTATCGTCCATCAAGACTGCAAGGTGCCATCATGATGTGTGACTCTGGTATGCACCTATCCGGATCATCATTGATGCTTTGGTGCTTTCCGTGAGCAATCCTTGATCAGTTTTACGTCCCTCGCTTTTACTACTGAGGTAATGTCATATAATCCATTTTAGGGTGTGTAGATCTGGAACCTACAACCACCACCACCATCATTGCTACCACTGCAACCACCACCATCATCATAGCTACCACTGCAACCATCATCAACATCATCACTACAGCTACAATCACTACCATCATCGTCACCATCGCTACAACTACTACCATCATCAGCAACAGCACTACTTACACTAACAGCATCATCACTACCGCTACAACCATCATCATTATGAAGCTACTCGACCCGAATTCTTGCCTTGAAGACTCCAGACCATGTCACCTCGCTGCCCCTGGTCACCTCATCATCAGACGGTCAGTTCCAACATTGATGTTGAAGTCACTTGACCATGTCACTACACTGCCCCTGGTCACTCATCATCATCGGTCAGTTCCAAGATTAATATTGAGGTCACTTGACCATGCCACTGCACTGCCCCATCTTCACATCATCATAAGACTGGTCAGTTCCAACATTGATGTTGAAGTCACTTGACCATGTCACCGCACTGCCCCCTGATCAGCTCATCATCAGACCGGTCAGTTCCAACATTGATGTTGAAGTCACTTGACCATATCACTACACTGCCCCCTGGTCACTCATCATCATCGGTCAGTTCCAAGATTAATATTGAGGTCACTTGACCATGCCACTGCACTGCCCCATCTTCACATCATCATAAGACTGGTCAGTTCCAGGATTGATGTTGAAGTCACTTGACCATGTCACCGCACTGCCCCCTGATCAGCTCATCATCAGACCGGTCAGTTCCAACATTGATGTTGAAGTCACTTGACCATGTCACTACACTGCCCCCTGGTCACTCATCATCATCGGTCAGTTTCAAGATTATTATTGAGGTCACTTGACCATGCCACTGCACTGCCCCATCTTCACATCATCATAAGACTGGTCAGTTCCAGGATTGATGTTGAAGTCACTTGACCATGTCACCGCACTGCCCCCTGATCAGCTCATCATCAGACCGGTCAGTTCCAACATTGATGTTGAAGTCACTTGACCATGTCACTACACTGCTCCATGGTCACCTCATCATTAGATTGTCAGTTTCAAGAATGAGGTTGAAATCACTTGACCATGTCATCGCACTGCCCCCTCGTCACTCATCATCATTGGTCAGTTCCAAGATTAATGTTGAAGTCACTTGACCATGTCACCACACTGCCCCTGGTCATCTCGTCATCAGACTGATCAGTTCAAGGGAGACTCCGTGGCGAAGTGGTCAAGCCAACTGACTCGGGCTCGGAAGGTTGTGGGTGCCAATGACTGTTCTAGGACTCGTCAAAAAGTACATGGCAGTTAACTGACGAAACTCTTGAACAAAGTGAATATCGCTTGCGTCCTAATCTACAAACACTTAGTTTATTGCTGAACATCCTTCTAAGCAAGTTCTGAGTATCGCAGATTTTTTCTAGTCCTATTTCGCGTTCCCATATCCAGCCACTCACACGCTTCTCAGACAATCAGATGTGTTGTGCGCTTACCGACATGAGCATACCACTCCGTTATTCTGTTGTCTACAGTCGCTGTCATTAGATCAATCCTACTTACAACCTTAGGAAATCCGACACTTGCCCATCAGCAGTACAACAAATTTCGTCATCGATCGGTCAAACACTGACCCAGAGTAATGGCGGCCGTCAACTGACTTCGACCTTCAGTAAGGTTGGTTGCAGCGCAAATCGTCTCTTCATCGTGAGATGTTCCGGTTCAGGCCACTACGGTTCACATTCTGTCCACATAATCAGTTGCGTCAGCGTCCTTCGGTTCACAAGTGCATTTTTTCGGAGACTCCTTAGGGTCGTAGCTGGAGCAACGGAATTGGTGCTTTGTGCGACGCTTTCTGCGCTGCGGAAAGAGACTGAGCCATATAGGGTAAAACCCGGTGCAATGAAGTCGACCCTGTCGACTTTTAAGCGATTTATTTTAAGCGACTGGTCACTTGAAATCGTCTGATCATATCAGTCCACCATTCTCTTCAGAGCAGTTGACGTCATCGAAATGATAAATGCGCTCTAGCTATTAAACCTCCTTTCCACTAAAGGCGGAGTAGTGGGATCGTTCCTTACATCAGTCAGGTGGACGTAAACGTTGACTTTTCGCTCAGAAAGCAATGGCAAACTACTGAAAGTAAAATTGCTCCAGTAAACAACCTGATCGCAACGTTCTGTAAAGAACATGCATTCTCTTCGGCTAAGCAGAAGTGTGAAGAACGATGTTCTGGCACGTCTGAATGATATTTTGCTATTTAGATTTCATCTTCTTCTTTCGTCTTCTAGTATTTACAATTACATATCTCCACGTTTCACACCATGGGAAGGCCAAGCCATTCAACACTTTTGTGGGCTTTCAGAACACGCGTGGCTGAGAGGTTAGGGTGCCTCAGATGAAACTGGGCAATTTGTACATGGACCATTTGTATCAAATGTCATTACTCGTTCTCCTGAGCAAATAAGTAATTAAGTGAGTGAGTGAGTGAGTGAGTAAGTGAGTGAGTGAGTAAGTGAGTGAGTGAGTAAATAAGTAAGTAAGTAAGTAAGTAAGTAAATAAGCAAATAAATAAGCAGTTAAGCAAATAAGTAAGTTAGGTAGTAAGCAAATAAGTAAGTATGTAGCAAATATGTAAGTAAGTAAGTAGGTAGGCAAGTAAGTAATTAAGCAAGCAAATAAGTAAGTAAGTTAGGTAGTGAGTAAGTAAGTAATTAAGCTAATAAATAAGCAGACAAGCAAATACGTAAGTAACTAAGTAATCTTTCATTAGAGACAGAAATCGACAGACGCATTAGAAAGGCAGCCACAACATTTTCCAGGCTAGCTAAAGAGTTTGGGAGAATAACAGACTAACAGAGCGTACAAAAGCTCAAGTATATAAAGCTTGTGTTGTTAGCACACTACTCTATGGGTCTGAATCCTGGACCTTGTACTCTAGACAGGAAAGGAAGTTGAATTCCTTCCACATGAGATGTCTGAGACGTATCCTGGGCATAACATGGAAAGACCACATAACAAACAAACAGGTGCTTGAAAGAGCAGATATTACCACAGTGCACACCCTCCTCAAGCAGAGACTCCTCCTGTGGCTGGGCCACGAATCTCGAATGGAGGATGAACGTATTCCCAAAGATCTCCTATACGGAGAACTAGCCACAGGAAAGAGGCCAATCGGAAGACCCCAAATCCGATATAGGGATGTGTGTAAACAAGATATGAAAACCCTTGGAATAGATCCAGACACGTGGGAAAGAGTTGCATCAGACAGATGCTCCTGGAGAAGAAATGTACGAAACGCACTGGTGCTCTTTGAAGGGAATCTGATCCAACAAACTGAGGATAGACGGCACAGGCTTAAAACGCAGTCACTTACTGCGGGACCTGCCTCGTCTTACAGATGCGGAAACTGTGACAGGGATTGTCATTCTCGCATTGGACTATACATTCACCAGCGGTGCTGCCAGGCACCTCTCAAGCGGCACAACTCTATAGTCCTTCAGGACTGAAAGAGGCCTACTACTAAGTAAGTAAGTAAGTAAGTAAATAAATAAGTAAGTAAGTAAGCAAGCATGCAAGCAAGGGAGTAATTAAGCAAGTAAGCTAGCAAATAAAGAAGTAAGCAAATAATTAAATAAATAAGCAAGGGACCCCTGTAAACGCTTGACGGAGCATGACGCACTGTTAGACCAGTATAACGCCGCTCGCCCGTACTTCCCACAAACATTTCCTGGTTCGCATTTTAGGCTGGGTCAACTGGGACGCCCTGGTGAACTTAAAAATTTCAGCACATTGCGGATTCGAACCCATGATGACAGGGTATACAGGCTAGCGTCTAGCCACTCACGACACTCTCGTGGCGATCAGAATCCGTAAATCTTATACAAATGCATGCCCAAATCGGAAACAGGTAAAATAGCTAGGTGTCCCACACTCCCCTCTAAAGAAGAACCAGGAAGAAGATGAACAATGCAGTTTAGTAATTGTCCATCTCTTGTTGAGTATTTAAACATGAGTTCGCTTGATAGTGTTTGTTCTGTTCTGATTACTTTGTGTATTCTGCAGTTATATCGCATCTTAAAAACTTGTAAACTCCTATGGTAGGTATATTTATGGAAATATGTTGTTTACTTTGAGCTAGCGGGAGATCGGCGCAGCATTGGACGTCTCCTAAGTGCAATAATGATTATCTAAACTAAACTAGTATGAACAGAATATGAAATATGAGACAACAGATATAGGAAATGTAACTTAAAACAGGAAGTAATACTTGAAATATGGGATATTCTTCTTCTTCTGCATTCATCCGGAGTGTGTTTTTTTTTCCAGATGTAATTGCGCTGTGCCAAGTTTATTTGTGCCCTTTGGCCGACACATCCGACGTCTGTGGGTGTTTGTTGACCGGGTTAACCTTCCAGGATGAAATATGGTTATAATCTGCACGAAGTGATATTTGAAATATGGGGTATAACATACACGTAGTGAAACTTGAAACATGGGGCATAATCTACAAGTAGTGATACTTGAAATATGGAGCATAACCTACAGGAAGTGATACTTGAAATATGGGGCACAACCTACAGGAAGTGATACTATAAATATGGGGCACAACCTACAGGAAGTGATACTATAAATATGGGGCACAACTTACATGAAGTGATACTATAAACATGGGGCACAACTTATAGGAAGTGATACTTGAAATATGGGGTATAACTACAGGATGTGATACCTGAAATATGGGGCACAACCTACAGGAAGTGATACTTGAAAATATGGGGCACAACCTACAGGAAGTGATACTTGAAATATGGGGCACAACCTACAGGAAGTGATACTTGAAATGTGCGATATACAATTCAAGAAATGCAACACGAAGGTGGGAATAACCTTACAAGTTGAGGTACAACTAACCTGAAGCTGTATTAGTATTACGGATAATCAGTTGTAAAGTATCACTTGATGTAAGGGATACAAAAAACGAGAGAATTAATAAGAGAATAGCGGGATGGCGCAGTGGTACTGTGCTCGATAGGGATGACGGGTCTGAGTGATACGGCGTCGGCCTCCACTCCGAAAAAGCCACGATTCGAGCTGTGGAGTTATACAGTGTAAAGAACAGAAGATAGCATATTATTATCTGTTTTAGGGTATTGGTTCGGACGTCTAGTCTTCTCCGATAAGGACGGAACAATTCGGTGGCCTCATTGGCACGTTGGACACGTTACACATTTTTGTGTAGTTGTAAAGTGAAGATATGAGACCGGAGAGGCCATAGCCCAGGTTAAAGTTCAGCAGTTGAAAATGTGCATACCAAGCGAACATTGGTAGTATATAGTGTGGTAGAAACTCTGCCATGGAGCAAGCACGACAGGCGTCTTTTGATCATCAGAAGTGCACCCCTCGCAGAATGTTTCGGCTCCCTTTACCTTTCTGACTCTCAGGGGGCGGGTCCGCCCGTGTTCTAACTCTTGATCGTTTATCTCCTGTCGTATAATAGTGCATGTCTGCTACATACCATCTGAATTGTCACTGGCGCTACGGAGTTCGTGCAATGGGCCAAGATTCTCCTTGTAAAACGGTATTCATGCGCACGAGAGTGAAAGAGTAATAAAGCAACACTGAGAGTGAGAAAGTAACATAAAGTAACACTGAGAATGAGAGATAATAAAGCAACACTGAGAGAGAGAGAGAGAGAGAGAGAGAGAGAGAGAGAGAGAGAGAGAGAGAGAGAGAGAGAGAGAGAGAGAGAGTAACAAAGCAAAGTACAAAGTAATAAACCAAAACGAGATTTTCAGATTTAATATATAAATAACATCTCGGTGTGACAACAAATTATCGTTTCCAAAATGTGATAATCAAACCGTAATTTGTCCAAGATGTATTAAAGAAAAATGTTGCTGCTGTTTGCTGTAACTTGTGCATTTTGCTGTCACGTATGCATGCGGAAATATTTTAGTTTCATTTGTCAGTTTGTGAATCTATGTGTAATCTTTCAAAAGCTGAATATTTGTCACTTTGTGACTCTGTGTGTAATCGTTCATAAGTTATGTACTTTTTCGTTTATGACTCTATGCGTAATCATTAATAAGTTGAGTATTTGTCCGTTTGCGACTAAGAGTCACAGAGGTTTGTAAGTAGTTTGTACGTCGAGTATTTGTCCGTTTGTGACTGTATGTGTAATCGTTCATCTATCGACTTTTATCTAATTATTTGTTATTTTTAGGACGTGGGTGGCAGTGCAAGCCGTGATCAAGAATCAATTCATTATCAATAATTAACACAAAGTCATCAACTATTTGTAAACCGAGAAGTACAATTTGCTTGTTTGACAACAGTATAAATACAACTGCGAATAAAATAATTAGATTTGGTTTATTGTTGCAAAAATCGTTGTCTTTTTAGTTATCAGAAAGGCGGACTATATTTTTAGTCTAAACTGCGTTCAATGTATATTGGCTTGCGGTATACGAAAGTTTAATGAGCCGAAACGTCGTTAAACAAATGCTATCCGTTTTAAAACACTCACTTTTCGGTTTATAAGGTAATCCCAGGTGGGCTGAGTGTAAAGAAACAGTGAGCCAAGTTGTGTCCACATATTAACAAAGTAGATGAGCAAACTGGCCCAGGGAAAAGCGGCACAGGAAGGTTTGCCAGATATTAGGAAGAGTTAAGACTTAATCAGAACTGCAGTCAATAATGTCGACTTCCAGTTTAGGATAAATAAATTAAATAAAGACGAGGCCCTATCGGACCACCGTACGATAATTTTGCAAAATGAACGAAAAATTAGGTCTTGGACGCGGCAAATGAGAATAGATGACAGCCGAACAGTAACTCGAGTGGTTGGAAAATGTCATTAGCCTTGAGTTAGATACTAATGGCGGAAAAAAGGCAACGGTAGTTCAGGGGAAGGAAATCAGTAAGGAAAGAATTTGAAATCTTACCATTGTCCGGCAGTTGGGCGTTGTGGTGGTGGTGATGGTGATGATGATGATGATGATCGCCCATGATGGCACTAAGAGTATCTCGCTCCTCTCTGCTCATCTGATTATCAACTGATTTGGACTTTAACTGACCCAGAAATTAAGGAAACTCATTTAACAAACAAGATATCTTCAGTGCCAACATGGCCCGTTTTCCTTGCGTTGCCATTGGTCGGAGGTTGTTGCAGACGTTTTTCCAGCCCCGCCCATTTTCCGTCCTGTGTCTATCGATCTGTCTCGAGAGGAAGCCAGGCGAGTTGATCGATCATCGGGTAATCTCAGCGACTGTTAATTATCTCAATGACGTCAGACGAAGTCTTGAAACGGATATCAGGGCTGGAGTCCAACTGTTCGGTTCAATCTTCCACGGATTAGGTTTTCTTCGACTCGTATGCATATCAAGCTGGCACAGCGATGCGTTTAGCATATGTGTGGGCAGTCACAGGAGACAGTTGATATGTACTGTACTGCCACCTCAGTGACTACAAGTTCATTGGCAGGTCGTACACACGCGCGCACGCACACCCCCACCCCCACACCCACCCACCCCACACACCACACACACACACACACACACACACACACACACACACACAACATGTTGGCATACACTTTGGAAGACACTGCGATTAACGCCAACTGCGGATTGATTTACTTGACAATTTTACTTTCAGTAGTTTGCCATTGCTTTCTGAACGAGAAATCAACGTTGAGTGCACCTAACCGGTGTAGGAAATGAACCAGCTTCCCCGGCCTCAGCGCACGGGAAGTTTAAGAGTAATATATATATATATATATATATATATATATATATATATATATACTATATATATCTATATATATATATATATATATATATATGAATGTATTTCATCTTGCTAAAGGCTACTTTCCCCATGGCGATTCTTTTTCTAATCTCTTCAAGGCATCTCATATCAGATGTTATGACTGTTCCGAGATAATTGTACCGATTCACTTGTTGAATGAATATTCCTATTTACTTGTATATTACATTGTGGTACTTCGTTCTTCCTAGTGGCGACCATAATCCGTGTCTTCTACAATTTAATTCAACCCCAGCTGCTCACTGTGTACCACAACCGCGTCTACTAATTGTTGCATATCATGCGCATTGTCTGCATATCTAATGTTATTGATGTTTCGTCCTCCAATGCTGATTCCATTTATATCCTCTACATTTCTGATAATATTTTCACTGTATAGGGAAAAAAGATCTGGAGACATTACACATCCCTGTCTAACACCTCTCTTAATTGGCTGATGTTGTCCCACTTCATTATCAATCCTTATGGCAGCTTGGTGTTCCCAATATATGTTTTTTTATAAGTCTAATGTCTTTCCCATCAATTTGTGGATCTGCAAGCATATCCACCATGTTGACATGTCTAACTCTATCAAAAGCTTTTGTGTAGTCAATAAAGCAAAGATGTATAACCTGGTTTACTTCTATAGAAGGTTCAATAACTGTTCGCAGCATATACACAGCATTTACTGTACCCTTTCCTTCTACAAACCCACATTGTTCTTCCCCTATTTCAGGCTGTATTTTCTTCCTCACTCTTTGCATTCGTAGCAGAATCTTCGTGACGTGACTCATGATACTAATTGTTCTATGTTGTTCACATTCCAAGGCCCATGATTTCTTTGGGATTGCAATAAATATAGAGTTACATAATTCAGAAAGTATATCTCCAGTGTCATATAATGTGTTCAGCAGTCTGGTGACTTGCTCTAGTCCAAATTCGTCTAAAGCTTTAATCATTTCTGTTGTGATATTATCTGCACCGGGGCCTTGCCGCTTCATATGCTTAAAAACATTTCGAACCTCCATCTTTAGGCGAATCATAATGTACTAGGCACTTTTAAAGACGTAGTTTGCCGGTGCTTTCCTCTATGGCAGTAACAGTACTTGTCAGGTGACCACAGCCATTGTCTCAAGAAAGAGATCCTCTGCCTGCCGTCGCGAAACTTGAGACCATAACCAACAAATATCTGACGGTTGCCCTCAAAATTTCATCCACTACCTGCTTTCCGTGGCTCTTTTGAACACTTCCAATAAACGAATACGAAATAACACCACATAATCCACAGGAAAACACTAAACGGCGTCTCCCCGAAGAATGAACGCATCACCTCGTCGCTATTTGTACCTTATATATATAATATATTATATATATATATATATATATATACTATATATATATATATCTATATATATATATATATATATATATATATATATATAAGGCACAAATCGCGACGAGGTGATGCGTTCACCCCGGGGGGTACGGGTGTCAGGCATTGGTAGCACCTTTGGTAAGGATGACTCTCATGTCCTTTTCAGGACCCATCCCCACTGGTCCAAGCCTGACACCCAGCTCGTGCCTGTGGCTCCTAGTAGCTGTCAGCATGCGACAGCGGCCACCCCCGGGCAACAGCTGTGAGAGGCTGGCTAAACCAGGCATGGGTAGCCGATTTGGTGTCAAACCAAGAGGTAAACTAGGGTATGCCTACCCAGCATGTGAAGACAGGATTCGGCAGACTGCGCGGAAGAAATCATTCCTGATTCAACGGGCAAGACGGCGTTTACCTGCAAAGCGTTGTGGAACGTAATGAGCACGGCAAGGCACGTAGAGCGCCCTGGTCATCCACTGCACCTGTATTCGTCCCCAGTCGTCTCGACTTGTCTTGCCACTGGACTCAGATGGACTCAGGCGAGAGAGTGAGGTCGACGAATTGCGCAACTCTTCCTCACTTTAATCCAAGTCATCGCGCAAATCATTCTTCATCCAACGTCACATATCACCTTCAAGCCCTGTGGCGATGGGCGAGCGGCAAAGCGGCAGGCGTGGGTACGCTGGCAGCCGTAGTCGCAGACCTGCACACAGGCGGCTCAGGCCATATGGTCGTCTTCTACTGACCGGATCAGCAGTGGAATTCGGCAGCCCCCTGAGCGACTGAGCAGCCCTCTATAGGAACACACTGCTCACCACCATAGCATGAGGAAGGGGCTAGAAAAGGTGCCCTAAACATTGTCTGCTCCATCACTACCTAACCAGCTAGTCGCGGTTGGTAGGTACCCTTAACTGCGGTCGACATACAAACAAAGATAAAACAAGTAAAGCTAAAAGAGTAAACCATATTCCCTTAACAATTGGAACTTGGAATGTACGCACCCTACTTGACAGAGACAGCGCATCGGGTCCAGAGAGACGAACAGCACTGATTGGGAGAGAGCTGGGCAGGTACAAAATCGACATTGCAGCCTTGAGCGAGACACGACTTGCAGAAGAAGGCCAAATCTGTGAAATAGGTGCCGGCTACACATTTTTCTGGAGTGGAAGGAAAAGCGAGGAAAGACTCCAATCCGGTGTGGGATTTGCCATTAAGTCGGCCCTGGTCGATTGATTTAGCTGGATTTCCAAAGGCTATAAACGACAGGCTCATGACCATGAAGTTGCCCCTGCTGAATGGAAGGAAGCATGCAACCTTTGTGAGTGTCTACGCACCAACTATGACCAACGAAGATGATGTCAAGAACAAGTTCTATGAGGACCTGCACAATGTATTAACATCTGTTCCCGAAGGAGACAAACTTATACTCCTTGGGGATTTCAATGCCAGAGTAGGCACGGACACCACCTCTTGGAGTGGCATTATTGGAAAGCATGGAGTCGGAAATTGTAACAGAAATGGACTCCGCCTCCTTCAGACATGTGCCTAACATGATCTCCTGATTACGAACACAATTTTCCGTCTCCCCGTGAGAAATAGGACATCGTGGATGCACCCTCGCTCGAAACACTGGCACCTAATTGACTATGTCATTGTCAGGAGGAGTGACAGACAAGACGTCCGAGTGACAAAATCCATGTGTGGTGCCGAATGTTGGACAGACCATCGTCTCATTGTCTCGAAAATAAACATTAACATCAGGCCACCACGGCGTCCTCAAGGGGTGAAAGTGCAAAAAAAGCTAAATGTCACCCGCCTAAACAGCAAGAAAATGCAGCAGTCGTTTGAAAATGTGCTGGAAGACCGCCCCAAGCCAAATACTGCAGCTAAACAGGATACAGAAACAGAATGGAGAGCCCTAAAGGACATAATTTACAACACTGCTATGGAAATCCTGGGTCCAGCCCCCCGAAAGCATAAAGACTGGTTTGATGAAAATTCTGAAGACATCAACCAATTGCTGGCCGAGAAACATCTTCTCCTCAAGTGTCATATATCTTGAAAGGAGTGGGAGATCACTGTAGTGCATGCCCCATCTCTAACAAAAGAAGTAGAGCCCCATCCTCTTCTATCTTCAATAACCCCAGAATATGAACCTTGAGTTATCTGCAGGCCTCGTTCTATTAAGTATGTCTAGGAGATATAGATTATGGCCCTGGTGAGAATAATGATTACTAACTGGGATTCTGCCCCTTCTCCAAGGATTCTTTAGCTCTGGAGCCCCCTTTTAGTTTATCAAATCTGAGGAAAGTCTGGAGAATTTTCTCAGCCTGATTTAGATAAAGAAAACATATATGTTGAGCAGTTGATAGATCTAGAGTCTTTTTATTTCCCCATTCAGTAAGTCATTATGAGTTAATTTATCTTTAAACAATCAAACACATAATCAATCACATTAGATTCTGACAACATGATGTACAAAGACGTTGTTGACTCACAGATAGGTTTGAACTGACAAATTAACAGAAGGTCAATTCATGTTAATCATTTATTGACTGGCCTGAGCCTTCTGGTCAGTACATACATCTCTATTGTGATTTACACAAAATATTAGAAAAGTTGCACGTTGGACCATAGTCCCAGACAATCAATAAAGCATCAATATATGAGATGACAACAAGTGTGAAACATAGTAAACATTTTGATGTTGTACATATTAAGTGTGATGGTAATGAATCAACAATTAATTATCAGTTTCCTGAAATTGGGTGTGGTGTCTACCAATTTAGAAAGGTAACCTGGTGACTGGAAGATTAGGTAAGCCAGGGTCCATTGACTGATGGATCCACTTCAGGTCTGCCCGTATAGCTCCTCTGAAGGCCTCCCCATACTCTGCTCATAGCCAAGTCATCTTCCATCTCACTTGTGGTTCATCTCTTTCTCTCGGCTTCCCTCTTTCAGGTCTGATTTAGGTGGTTAGTTTGCTGATGTGTTGGGTGGTTGTTGGTATGTAGCCACCAAGATCACTAGGATCCAGACATTCTGCCTTGCCCATTGAAACTTTTGGTCACACAATCTTCTTACATCTGTTCATGAGGCGAGTTTCAGAAAAGAGTGCGGGCTTATTAACATTTCTGATGAAATAGTAACATATGCTAATTATGCTTTGGCGCGAAAGCGGGTCACATGTCCCTTTTCGTCCAATGGTCTTCCGAGCTTTGTCTGATGCAATCTTTCTAAGAATCCACGTCATCTGTCACTTAGTTCAGTTCCAGTTTCGATGTTAAGTTTTAAGTCCTAGTCTCCATTTGCGGTTGTGAAGTCAATTTCTTTTAATGTTGTTTCCTCTTTTTGCGGCAGGAGTTGGTAAATGAATAATGGTGGTTGCGTTATGCTACATGGCCCCACTCCAGATTGTTCTATGGTATGGAACTATGTTTCCAACATTTTCAGTTATCAAGCTGTTCCCATTTTTCCTCCCTTGTATTCTCTTCTGCATCTGATTGACCTGGTTCATCAGGCACTGGGTGTCGACTCAGGAAGTCCGCTCCCACATTCATTTTCCCAGGAACATACTCAACCTGGAACGAGTAAGGTTGAAGAAGCAGCGACCACCTCATAAGTCGGGCATTCAGAGTCTTAGATGCTGCGAGGAACATGAGTGGTTGATGGTCACATTGCACTGTGAAGTGTTTGCCATATAGGTATGCTTGAAATTTCTGTACACTCCATACGAGCGCAAGACATTCTCTCTCGATAGTACTGTAATTTCTCTCTGCTGCATTCAATTTTCCTGCTAGCATATGCTACAGGAAATAGCTCTGATGGTACATCTCCCTTTCTCTGCAACAGCGTTGCCCCAATTCCTATGTTACTGGCATCGGTGCGCAGCACGAATGGTTGGTCGAGGTCTGGTAGATGTAAGACTGGATGAGCAGTTAATGCCTGCTTTAGTGCTGTGAAAGCTCTCTCACAGTCAGCTGACCAAGTGACTTTCTCTGGTTTCCCCTTTTTGGTAAGATCCGTTAAAGGTGCTGATAGAGTATTAAGTCCTTGATGTATTTTTGATAGAATCCACATAAGGATACAAATGATCTTACAATCCTTCTTTGTTTTTGGACGAGGTGCTCTCTGGAGTTTGTCCACATTTCCCTCTTGTGGAGTTATCAGTCCATGAGATATCTTATGACCTAGAAAGTCCAATTCTTGGAATCCTATCTGACACTTCTTTGGTCTAGCCGTCAATCCAGTTTCTCTGAGGCGCCTGAACAAAAGATGCAGGGTTTCTACATGCTCTTCAAATGTTTTAGTTGCGATCAGGATGTCATCCATGTAGTGACTGATGTCTGGATGCTGTAGTGGGTCAAGTAATTTTCTCATCATACGTGTAAAGACGCTGGGAGCATTACTTAATCCGAATGGAAGAACGTTGAACTCATAGTGTCCTCCAGGCGTGCTGAAAGCTAACCATGGTCTAACTTCCGGTTTTACAGGAATCTGGTAATATCCCTTACTGAGATCAATCCTAGTAAAGTACTTAGCTCGGTTGAGTGCTGTGAAGAGTTTATTCTGATCAGGCAGAGGTTCTGCTTGGAATTCAGTAATAGCATTGAGCTGTCGATAATCGATGCACAATCTATGTTCTCCACTTGGCTTTCTCAATAAGACGACGCTAGCACTGTAAGGTGATTCAGATGGTGAGATTATTCCTGCGGTGAGCAGCTGTTGTATTTCTTCCTCTAAAGTCTTTTGCTTTGCATAATGGAACTGGGTAAGTCTTGACTCGCACAGGACACTGTCGTCATTTAACTTCATGTCAAATTCCTCCAAATCAGTTCTTCCTGCTTATCAGTAAGTACTTCTGCATATTTTGCCATAAGTTCCCTAATCTGCTTTTGCTGATCCTTTGTTAAGTTGGGATTGATTTCCACATCCTTAAAGGTCTCTTTGGCTTGCAGTTGGCACTCGACTCCCATTGTTGATCCTTCTTCGACTTCAGTAGCCACACTCATGGCCATCAGATGTAGCAGGTTCGGTGGTTGAGGGTCTTTCATGATATTTCTTCAAGAGGATTTATGTGAAATACTTTCATCTTGCCTTTGACTGAAATTCTGTAGTTGGTACGTGAGATCTTCTCCGTCACTACATAAGGTCCTCTCCATCCTATTTGCAGCTTATTCTGACTGGTTGGAAGCAGCAACATCACCTTCTCTCCTACCTCTAACTCTCTATCCTTTGCCTTGCGGTTGAAGTTACGAGCAATTCTTCGTCTGGCTTGACGTAGATTGACATTCGCTTGTTTCCAACTGTGTTGTAAACGATTTTTCAACTCGGCAACATATGTAGATGCAGTCACGACTGTATCATCTGTAGTATTATCAGTCCACGTTCGAAGTAACGCCTCCAGTGGTCCCTTGATTGGTCGTCCAAACAACAGTGTGGCTGGAGCAAAACCTGTTGAGTGATGGGGTACTTCCCTGTAAGCGAATAAAGCTGCGGGTAAATACAAGTCCCAATCCTCTGTCTTCTCCTGGGCAATTTTGCGCAGGATACTAATCAATGTCCCGTTCCACCTTTCCACAAGTCCATTTGAGCATGAGGGGGATATGGTGAACTGAAGATATGGCGTGCATGAAAAAGTCTGAAGGTCTCTTCCATGAGCTTACCACGAAACTGTGAACCGGTTGTCCGTCAGCTCCTTTGTGGGAATCCTAGACGTGTGAATATCCTAATAATGCATCAGCGACGTGTTTGGAGTCACAGCTGGGCATAGGAACTGCTTCGGCCACATGGTTGTTGTGTCCACAAGCGTTTAATATGAATCGGTTTCGCCTCTTCGTTGCTGAGAGAGGTCCGATGATGTCTACAGCCACTTTCTCAAATGGAATTCCAGTGATTGGCGATTTCACCCAGCATTGCGGTGGCTGTCCGGTGTTTTGGTGATACTTTCTGACACTGTGGGCATGATTTTACAAACCGTTGTATGTCTGAATTCATCCCTGGCCAAAAGTAGTGAGTGGTAATCCGCCGTGTAGTAGCGTTGATACCCATGTGCCCACTGAATGGTAGACTGTGACCCATCTCTAAGATCTGAGTCCTGTATTGAGTTGGTACAACAAGTTGATTAAACTCTTGTCCAGCTCGTCCTGCTTTTCTGTAAAGAAGTGCTGACTTCATGAACAGATCACCTTTACGTAGAGGTAAATGTTGATTTTGGCAGTTTTCTGAAGCAGGGTTCCCAAGGTGCTGTCGGCTTCTTGTGCCCTCTTCAGTTACTCCGTTCGAGGGATTGGCGCTTAGTGTTTCTGGAGTTTTTGTCGCCTGGGATCGAGTGGTCATGGCCGCCATCGCCACAGGTTGAACAGGTTCTCCTAGAACGATAAATCTACAGCCGAGGATTACAGGATATATCGGATCGTCCAAGATTGCTGCCTTGATTGTCCCGGTGACATACCGCGAGGCTATGTTCACTTTTGCCACTGGAAGAGACATATTTGTTGAACTCTTCAGTGGTCCCTGTAATTCCACTATTTCCTCTGTCACCTTTTCGGGGTGAACTAAGGATGATGAAACAACACAGTCATATGATAATCCAGTATCATATAAACAGGTCGTTTTGAATCCATTTAGCAAGATGGATTCTACAACCGGAATACGAGATGATGTGTCTTGATGAGGTGTCTGTTTGGACGTTTAACCAGTGCTCACTTTTCTCTCTTTTCGGTTGGCCAAACATGCCGCTGTATGTGGAGGTGGCTTCTTCCTGCAATTCTGAAATGTGTGACCTCTAATTTTGCAATGGGTACAGAATGGTTTGTCCTCCTTCGGCGCTGTTTAGACTGAGTTTTGAGTGTTTTTCTGGGATGTCCCCTTTTTCTCGGTGGCTACAGTGTTTTCACCCTCTTTTGGCTGTGGAGTTTTGTTTTGAGAGGGGGTGTTGTTCGAACGTCCCTTTCCTTCCATCTCCTTCTGAGATTTCTCAAATCTCTCTGCCAGGATGATTATAGTTCCAGGCGGTCAGCCCCGTTTTGGGTTAAGAATGCCTTCATTTCGTTCTGCATTTTCCCTTGATCTGATCAATGATGATCATTTCACGGAGTCCTTCAAAATTTTCCTCAAATCCTCCCAAGCAAGTCCATCTTTGTATGTATGACTTCAGTCTTTCGACTAGTTGCGCGTAACTCTCACCCGGTTCCTTCCTTGCGGCTTTGAACTGAGTTTATAAGATTCGGCGTCCACTTCGAATCGGCTCAGAGTGTCCGTCTTAAGTGTTGTGTAGTTCTGTTGTTCCTCTCTAGTGAGTCTTGAGAACCACTTCATACGCCGTGGATCTTAAGGCCTGCGCTAAACTTCGTCGCCCATCTACTTTCTTCAAGCCCACAGTGACAGCCATTGCCTCGAAGCGTGATAAAACATCCTTTCGATGTGGTCAGTCTGTTCATTAAAGGGGTCCAGAGGAAATGGACATAGCTCCTGAATTAAGTTGAGAGACGTGAGGAGGTGGTTCTGTCACTGGCGATCCTGATGAGGTTAAGGGTGTAGGACCACTCCCTTTCTCTATTCTCCGGATCTCCACTTCAATCTCCATTCTCCTCAACTCCAGTTGGTGTTGACGCTCTCTCTCCTTATCTTCCATTTCAGCCTGTAGTCGTTTCTCTTTCTCCTCCAATTCTGCTGAAATCGTTTTCTCTTTCTCTCCAATTCTGCTTGAAACTGTTTTTCCCTCTCAGCCAATTCAGCCTGAAGCTGTTTTTCTTTCTCAGCCAATTCAGCCCTGAAGCTGTTTTTCTTTGAGAGCCAATTCAGCCTGCAGTCTTTCTCTCTTTTGTCGAATGCATCTGAAACATAGTTAGCTAGCTCAAGGCCATCTAACCCGCATTCTCTACCCGTTTCTGTTATTTGGGCTCTAAACTTTGCAGTTTCCGCCATGGCTATAATTTATTGCTTTGTTCTGCCTAAAAATATAATTGCAGTTAGTCTGATCCGCGTAAGCTTGTCAGTCCCTGATCTGCAAATATACAACAGAGCATTGCAATATTAAAAACACCCTATGTTATGTCTGTCTGTCAATGCTGGAAAAGCCAAAGGCAGCAGGCATCTGAAGTAACCAGAATTAATTCCTAGTAAAGAAAAGAATCTGAAATTAGACAGAGTTTTCCCAACGGATAAGATTTTCCGGTGGTTGATGAAATGCTGTTAAGTTCAGACTCCACAGTAAAAGAACACCTTCTCTGAAAGAGAAGTAGTGTTTGGGTAGTAGATACACACTATATATTTCTCCTGGAGCACCTCTCTCTGAAGTCTACACCTGCTTGAACATGGCCCCCTTCTCCAGGAGGAAAGATCAGTCACCTACTCTTATTTATCTATAAATGTCATTCATATCATGTAGCTATCAATCAATACCCCACATGGTATCTGTTAAACATTCTAGAAAATGACAATGTTCAAAATCCAAAGATAATGTGTTCATGTATTTTTATGTAATTGTTTAAAGGTTAATATATGGGTGTGGGATGTGGATTTTTTTTCCTGAGAATGGTTCGTTAAAATGTCTAGGGGGTATTATTGATTCTCTGTCACTGGTAAGAATGCAGGGTGATCAGGGATATTTACCACAAATCCCAGGAGGAAAGAGTTCCATCCTTGAAACAATGGCATCTGTGTGTAGGTTTCCCTTCCCACTTCATCACCCTTAAATTAACTATAGATGCTAGAAGGATATTGATTGCTCACAACATATAAACAACCACTTGTTGGACACCACATTTACTTGATGTACACAACACTTTTGGACAAACAGTTCAGGTATTAACTCAAGATCTGTAGTTACATATATATAGGTGTAATAAACACTATGCATTTTCAGACAGGCATGGGAATGATATGCAGTATTACAACATAGTACCAGTGACCCCAGAAAAAAACCAGGTTATTACAAACAACATAACAACCACAAATTGGGTCTACTTTCATTTTCCCTCATGATAAGGCAAATAAAGATATTAAATAGAACCCAAATAAACATGTTTCTAACACCTTTTACCATTCTCTCATTGTTAAAAATGAGTGGTGTCAAAATACTATACCATCTATATACCATTGGAAAAAAAACTACTGACCTGTTACCTTCAGAAAACAAAATACCAACATATAAACAGCATTTTGTACTAATTAAATTAATTAATCGAGTCTATCTCCTGGTGTGCGGTTATGGGTCCACCTTTGCTGTCGATTAGATCCTTTTCCCCATTATCTGGGTACCGAATTAATGCACTCAGTTATGTTCTTACTATTTAGTCACTGGTAATTGGCTGGTGCAAATCATACTTTATAATCAGAAAATAGAAATTACACACAATCACAAATCCCTCCTGCGGGCTACGAATATTCGAGTACTCTGTTGCAGTAGGCTCGGTGTCTTTTTTTTGAAATTTGGGGCCTCAGGTTGGTCTAACTTTCCGGAATTTCACTTAAGCTCTGCAGAAGGTACTTTACCATCTCACCATACATGGTGCCAAGTAGACGTCCATTCAGCTTCTCTGCTTTTAATATCAGAATCCCAAGTAGTTCAACAAAGATTTTACACCCACCAAGTCGCGAGTCTATAACCCATGGTCATTTAGGTTGACATTGGACCAGCAAAGAGTTAGTCGTTGTTATCTAGTCCAGTGTAGAACTTTATATGACTGAGAGGCATCTCATGGTAGTATCTGTGACTAGGGCCACAATTGATCTATACCTACATATATGCACAGATGAATGAATCCAGCACAGTAACAGGTTTGCAAACAATTGGATGATTCCTCTTGTTTGCTGATGTAGAGACATTTAGCTGCTTTCATATGGTCTTTTATCTGATGGTGTTCAGGGTTTGGAACCTTGAGGTAATCTGGTTTCGTAGTTATGTTTCAGATGATATTCAGCTCTGTACCTTGGTTGTATTGGCTTATGTGGTTCAGTGTCTTCTCCCCATTTGATTGAGCCAGAACTTAGTGTTGAATAGCTGAACTTCCATGTTTGACTGTTGCAGCTGTGAGACTGTTGTTTCGAAGACTTATCCATTGTTGGATATTAACTTGGTAATCCAACCAACAATTGAAGGGCTTTCACTGTTGCTAGTTTTAGTAACTTGTAGGATTGTCCACAGTTTCACTGACTTTGTTGAGTGATAAGGCATTATAGGTGATACTTCTCAGACGTAAAGCAAGACGTACACTGTGAGTCAGTACTCTGTGATCTTCATCGTTGTAGATTATTAGATCTTGAAGTCCATCCTGGATCTTCCTCCTAAAATAGGACTTAATCACTCACCCAATCAGTTATCTTCTAACTTTTCTGTTGCTCGCTATGGAGCTATTGAGCGCCGCAGTAAACATGAGGTATTGCTAGATCCAGACTATGGTTGGACATTCACTTATGGCTGTTTACCCAGGATCCAGTGTTAGTGATATAGTCCCACCAAATCAACCACCACCTGCTTCTTTCTATAGAAAAGGGATGACAAGAACACAACACTAGCATTAACCTACTGTGATTATGTTAACAAGTGTTTACACACACAATTACAAAACACAAATACAAACAACAAGGGGAGAAGGGAAAGGAGTGGGTGTCCATGTTCCACTGTCCCTCATTGCTGAGTAGAGCCATTCTGACTCTTATAGTGAGTAAGGTATTTTCTCACTTATATTTTGTTCTGTTGTTACTGGGGACTATTGGAGGAGTGAAGTCATTCTGTCCATCCAACATGTTGATATTGTCTCTCTCATTACTTGAAGAGAATAGCCTATACAGAATCCCTGTGGTTTCTAATGCCGCGTCTTCCTTTCGGCACTATAATCATCACTTAGGTCAAGATTATTCACCATTTGGCTTTCTAAGTACTGACATACACATGAATTCTTCTATCAACATCCTCTAGTCCCAAGGTGCAACATTAAAATGTATATTCCCACAGTAAAAAGTAACAATCAGAACAGAGAAAATTCTCATACCAAAAAAAAAACATACATGTACATTTCTCTGATATTAAGTACATGATAATCCTACATAATAATCATAATGCTGATGCAGGGAGCCTAGGGTTTTTTTTTTCTCAGTGGAATTATCTTCATGAACTAAAACATACATTGTTTTCCCCCACTGCGTACCAGCACTGAGGATAGTAATCGCTGTGATATGTTTTGTCCAATGACTGCTATTATTCGGAGGGTATTTATTAAGAATAACTTATGCCGCATGGTCCAGTCTTCTGAATATTGCAAGCAATTTATTCACATCAATCTTCGCTTCTGTTCCTACTACGGTGAGGCGATGCGGAGTGAATCCTATCCGAACATTACATTTACATCATCGCGTCTTAATGTTCATGAATTTATATTCAAACATGGCCTGTCCCTAACACTATTTTATGAATGATTATATGTTCACCCTCATATGGAGTGGTTACTAATCTGTTAACAAAAGAATGGTACTAAAATTTAGCACTATATTTCCTAAGTTACAGATTATAATGTGGCAAAATATTTTATCCCCTGACTAAGTACGAGTCAGGAATATGCGTAATCATTTGTATGTCCCCGCATGGATAAAACACCTTTCTATAGTACATAGATTATTTGCAGATTTCTAAGCATAAATAGTGAGATATTGTTCCAGTGCCTAGAAGTTTTAACATAGGAATATGAAATTGACAGACACTAGTTCTTTACTATGAAGCATGAATCAGGGGTCTGCTCCTACATTGAGAAATATCTCTAGAATGTGTTTCAGACATGAGAGTTGATACTTTACAGTACACATAATATTCATAGATTATAGCACTACTAGTGAGATATAAGTTCATAACTGCCTATAAAAGTATTAACATATGGATTTGAAATTGTAAGACATAGGAAAAATTACAGCGTGGCGCCCCACCTGTGTTTCCTTAGTAAACATCATCCAGCCTGGTTTAAGAGAATTGTAACTAATTCTTAATTAAACATACTGGTCTAGGTAATACATAAATATATCTTAATGATGCAGATAACATACCAATAGCTTGAAGAGAATCATGGTTTTAAAAGGCAACATGCCTTCTCCCCGAAGGGAAACTTTTACATGTCTGTTCTTTGTGTCGTACTGACCAAAATGGCTACACTGGCCTTTGTTTCTTACAATCAGTCGACGACCGTTGGCCAGGATATATAGGCCAAAATAAGGCCAAATTAATTAAGCTGCCACGGTTAGTCTATCGCTGTTTTATTTTCTCCTACATTAAGTAAGTTACTTAAACAGTAATTGTAAGGGTTTGTGTATTTTTAAGGGAGTCCATAAATAGGAAAGGGTAGGGACGTTTTTATTATACCACAATGGGAACCATCCAGGACGTAGCCAGCCCAATATGTCATATATTTTTGAAGGGAGTGGGAGATCACTGTAGTGCATGCCCCATCTCTAACAAAAGAAGTAGAGCCCCATCCTCTTCTATCTTCAATAACCCCAGAATATGAACCTTGAGTTATCTGCAGGCCTCGTTCTATTAAGTATGTCTAGGAGATATAGATTATGGCCCTGGTGAGAATAATGATTACTAACTGGGATTCTGCCCCTTCTCCAAGGATTCTTTAGCTCTGGAGCCCCCTTTTAGTTTATCAAATCTGAGGAAAGTCTGGAGAATTTTCTCAGCCTGATTTAGATGAAGAAAACATGGATGTTGAGCAGTTGATAGATCTAGAGTCTTTTTATTTCCCCATTCAGTAAGTCATTATGAGTTAATTTATCTTTAAACAATCAAACACATAATCAATCACATTAGATTCTGACAACTGTCATTTACTGTCATTTACTGCCAATATAATACCTTGCGGTGTATGGCAGAGGGGTCTTTGAGCCTGAGGAATTAAGGCCGCCTGGCTAGTGCAGTCGCCGCGAACTGTGCAGGTTAGGATTTTCTTTTTGCCCCCGACAGAAAAAGATCCCACACCTTACCGGGGATCGAACCCGGGTCTCCGAATGAGAGTCCGGCGTTCTAACATTCTGACAACATGATGTACAAAGAAGTTGTTGACTCACAGATAGGTTTGAACTGACAAATTAACAGAAGGTCAATTCATGTTAATCATTTATTGACTGGCCTGAGCCTTCTGGTCAGTACATACATCTCTATTGTGATTTACACAAAATATTAGAAAAGTTGCACGTTGGACCATAGTCCCAGACAATCAATCAAGCATCAATATATGAGATGACAACAAGTGTGAAACATAGTAAACATTTTGATGTTGTACATATTAAGTGTGATGGTAATGAATCAACAATTAATTATCAGTTTCCTGAAATTGGGTGTGGTGTCTACCAATTTAGAAAGGTAACCTGGTGACTGGAAGATTAGGTAAGCCAGGGTCCATTGACTGATGGATCCACTTCAGGTCTGCCCGTATAGCTCCTCTGAAGGCCTCCCCATACTCTGCTCATAGCCAAGTCATCTTCCATCTCACTTGTGGTTCATCTCTTTCTCTCGGCTTCCCTCTTTCAGGTCTGATTTAGGTGGTTAGTTTGCTGATGTGTTGGGTGGTTGTTGGTATGTAGCCACCAAGATCACTAGGGATCCAGACATTCTGCCTTGCCCATTGAAACTTTTGGTCACACAATCTTCTCACATCTGTTCATGAGGCGAGTTTCAGAAAAGAGTGCGGGCTTATTAACATTTCTGATGAAATAGTAACATATGCTAATTATGCTTTGGCGCGAAAGCGGGTCACATGTCCCTTTTCGTCCAATGTTCTTCCGAGCTTTGTCTGATGCAATCTTTCTAAGAATCCACGTCATTTGTCACTTGTTCAGTTCCAGTTTCGATGTTAAGGTTTAAGTCCTAGTCTCCATTTGCGGTTGTGAAGTCAACTACTTTTAATGTTGTTTCCTCTTTTTGCGGCAGGAGTTGGTAAATGAATAATGGTGGTTGCGTTATGCCACATCAAGGCACATTTGAATGGCCCAAAGTCAACATCTAAAAAAGATGCCTTCAAGAACATTCAGAGAGTAGTGCAGCAGAAACTTCGGCACATGCGGGACTCCTGGCTGAGCAGCAAAGCTGATGAAATTCAGGGCTTTGCTGACAGACATGATATGAAAAACTTCTACGACTCACTGAAAGCGGTCTATGGTCCTACATCACCAGGCATAGTTCCCCTCCTCAGTACAGATGGGGGAACATTGATCACCGATAAGAAAGAAATCCTTCAACGCTGGGCAGAGCATTTCAGCAACATCTTAAATGCAACTTCCTTCTTCGATGATGAAACATCAACTGCCTTCCTCAAGCTCCTACCAAAGAGACACTTGATGACCTGCCAACCATAGTGGAAGTAAACAAAGCCATCCAGCAACTCTCCAGCGGCAAGGCACCTGATCCTGACTCCATCCCAGCAGAGATATACAAGGCAGGTGGGCCGGTCCTAACAGAGCAGCTTCACCAAGTCTTTACAAACATATGGGTGAACGAGACCATGCCACAAGATTTCATGGACGCGTCAATAGTCCCCTTTACAAACGTAAAGGAAACCGCCAATCCTGTGACAACCACCGAGGCATCTCCTTGCTTTCAATTGCAGGGAAGATACTCGCCAGAATTCTTCTCAATCGCCTCACAGCCCATCTCGATCAAGGTCTTCTTCCTGAGAGTCAGTGTGGCTTCAGAAAAGAACGTGGAACTGTTGACATGATTTGCGCTGCAAGGCAGCTGCAAGAGAAATGTCAGGAACAGAACTGCGAAATGTTCTCCACTTTCATTGACCTTACCAAGGCTTTTGATACAGTCAGCAGAGAAGGACTGTGGAAGATCATGGCAAAATATGGCTGTCCACGAAAGTTTGTCCAAATAGTGCGGCTATTTCATGATGGCATGCAGGCAAGAGTACAGGACAATGGCGAACTGTCTGAACCCTTTCCTGTCACCAATGGAGTGAAGCAAGGATGTGTCCTGGCACCAACACTGTTCAGCCTCATGTTTTCAGCCATCTGATGAATGCCTTCGAGAACGACGACATTGGAATAGACATCAACTACCGTATGGATGGAAAGTTATTCAATCTCAGAAGGCTGAAATCTAAAACCAAAATTAACAGCGACACCGTCAGAGAGCTCCTGTTTGCTGATGATTGCGCTCTGTACGCCAACTCAGAGGCGGACATGCAACATAATGTTTCAGCTTTCTCACATGCCTGTGCCAACTTTGGGCTCAATATCAACTTGGAGAAGACTGTAGTTATGTACCAGCCAGCTCCAGGGAATAATCACACTGTGCCGAATATCGAAAGTGAATGATCATAGACTAAGTGTTGTGGACAAATTCACCTATCTTGGCAGCACTGTGTCACAAGCTGCCACAATTGATGACGAAGTGAATGCAAGAATCTCCAAGGCCAGTGCGGCCTTTGGCAGACTGTACAAGAATGTATGGGACAGAAATGGAATAAGCCTGCAAACAAAGCTGAAAGTCTACAAAGCAGTTGTATTATCCACACTGCTATATGCTTGTGAAACCTGGACTGTTTATCAGCGACATGCTAGGAAATTAAACCACTTCCACACAGTCTGCCTAAGGAAGCTACTGAAGATTAAATGGCAAGACAAGATTCCAGACACTGAAGTCCTAGAAAGAGCATCCATGCCCAGTATCCACACTCTACTGATGAAGAATCAGATTCGCTGGGCTGGTCACTTGACTCGCATGCCAGATCACAGGCTCCCTAAACGAATTTTTTACAGCGAACTGCGTTGTGGTAAACGCTCCCAAGGTGGCCAGAGGAAACGCTTTAAAGACACTCTGAAAATTCTCACTGAATGCTTTTGGAATTCATCATGACACATGGGAGGCTGCAGCCAGAGACCGAATTTCGTGGCGTACATCATTACGCAAGGGTGCAGTCATATGTGAGGCAACCAGGACTGCAAGAGCTGTGAAGAAAAGGCAGGACAGAAAAACCACTGCAGGAAATCCTCCTCCAGAAACGTCAAGCATTCGTTGCCCACATTGTCAAAGAACATTTCGAGCCAAAATAGGCCTTATCAGCCATCTTAGAACCCACGGCTCCATACCTTCAACCCCACTGGATGAAATGAATGGTCATCATCATTCTTGATGGACAAACAACATTATATATATATATATATATATATATATATATATATATATATATATATATATATATATATATATATATATATATATATATAGACTCAACTGGCACATTGGCGTCTTGACGACAGATGATAGTCTGTAAAATGGGATTATCTCTCCATAACACAAATTGGGCTGAACTTAGAGACCATGAGTTGCCCATGCAGCATGATCCCTCTCTCGGCCTGTCTAGTTTACTCCAGAGGAAATGTAACAACAAACGTCTGGAACAAGACAGGCTGCAGAAGCTGCCGGATCAGCAAAGCAATTCTCTGACTGTCCGCCTGTCGGAGCTTCGATCCTAGAACTCTAGTATATATTTATACTAGAGGGCACTGTGCTAATCATGTCGGACGAGGGGTTCGGCGCCGGGGCTTGTCACCTGCAAAGTGAGAAAAGGATCGGCCAGTTGTTCCACAGCCCGTTCAAGCCTACAAAATGTGACACATCACATTCACGTAGCAGAAAACTGCTTCTTGAGAAATTGTTTGTGTATATACTACCGGGGGGGGGGGGGGGGGGGAGCCGTCCGTAACGTGGTGGCTGCACTCTCGCCTGTCTGCCTAGTGGCCATGGATTCGAATCCGCTTAGGGGAAGGGGGAGGGTTTTTAAAGTCCTGGGCCCAAGGTCTGCCCAGCCTAAAATAGGTACCAGGGAATGTATTGGGAAGTAAAGGCGGACGGCTTGTTACTGATCACTTCACCCAGCGAGGACCGATTGGTCTATCAGCTATGGCCACTTGTTGAATGTGCCTTAAGTCGGGTACAAGTTTCCTTTAATATTACTAGGAGTTATTATCAGAGCAAACACGGATTAGTACGAACGAACGAACGAACGAACGAACGAACGAACGAACGAAAGAACGAACGATCGAACGAACGAACAAACTTTATTTTCAAAGGGTTAAGAATTGGGCACACAGGCCCGTCAACATTCTGCTCTTCTATCACTCTCTTTCATACATTATTTCATTCATACATAATTCAAGGCTAACAGAGAACAGCAACATTATAAAAGATATCACTATAAAGGAATGGGCAAAATGCGAACATCAAAACTACACGACACAGTAATATTAGATAATGGCGTGACACTTGTTATTAGCTATGCGGAATATACTGGTCTATCAAAAGGGGACTGGCTGTTATACTAGGGTTTGTTATTATTATTATTATTTCTATTATTAAGGGGGATGGTAATCCGTACTGAGATAGTGTTCGAATGATTTGCGATTATATGTATAGGGATTGGTGATGTCTTTGATTTCTTGTGGAAGATTGTTCCACAGCTGAGCTGCAGAGTACGTTAAGCTTGTTTGTATAAGTCAATCCTAGGCTTCGGAATGTGTAATATATTTAATCGTTTACTGTCTAGCATTATATTTAAACAATGGCCAAAGGTAATTGGTGGTCGTGTTTTCCAGCCCCTCACAGAAGGGATTTAAACAAACTTGACCTGGCCTCCAAGGTCGACCCAGTCAAGATGGGTACAGGAAATATTCCGGGAGGTAAAGGCGGCGGGAGCGACATTGACCCCATAACGCAGGCGAGTGCCGGCTGGTCTTTATATTAGGGTACTAGCACCGTATATCTAGTGTGCCTTAATGCGTGTGCAAGAGCTCTATAGTATGTTACCGTCTTACAACAGACCATATGATGCCGTGGACAAGAGCTCTATAGTAATGTTACCGTCTTACAACAGACCATATGATGCGTGGACAAGAGCTCTATAGTAATGTTACCGTCTTACAACACACCATAGTGATGCGTGGACAAGAGCTCTATAGTAATGTTACCGTCTTACAACACACCATATGATGCGTGGACAAGAGCTCTATAGTAATGTTACCGTCTTACAACACACCATATGATGCGTGGACAAGAGCTCTATAGTAATGTTTACCGTCTTACAACACACCATATAATGCGTGGACAAGAGCTCTATAGTAATGTTACCGTTTCACAACACACCATATAATGCGTGGACAAGAGCTCTATAGTAATGTTACCGTTTCACAACACACCATATAATGCGTGGCAAGAGCTCTATAGTAATGTTACCGTTCACAACACACCATATAATGCGTGGACAAGAGCTCTAAAGTAATGTTACCGTCTTACAACAGACCATATGATGCGTGGACAAGAGCTCTATAGTAATGTTACCGTCTTACAACACAGCATATAATGCGTGGATAAGAGCTCTATAGTAATGTTACCGTCTTACAACACACCATATAATGCGTGGACAAGAGCTCTATAGTAATGTTACCGTTTCACAACACACCATATAATGCGTGGACAAGAGCTCTATAGTATGTTACCGTTTCACAACACACCATATAATGCGTGGACAAGAGCTCTAAAGTAATGTTACCGTCTTACAACAGACCATATGATGCGTGGACAAGAGCTCTATAGTAATGTTACCGTCTTACAACACACCATATGATGCCGTGGACAAGAGCTCTATAGTAATGTTACCGTCTTACAACACACCATATAATGCGTGGACAAGAGCTCTATAGTAATGTTACCGTTTTACAACACACCATATAATGCGTGGACAAGAGCTCTATAGTAATGTTACCGTTTCACAACACACCATATAATGCGTGGACAAGAGCTCTAAAGTAATGTTACCGTCTTACAACAGACCATATGATGCGTGGACAAGAGCTCTATAGTAATGTTTACCGTCTTACAACACACCATATAATGCGTGGACAAGAGCTTCTATAGTAATGTTACCGTCTTACAACACACCATATAATGCGTGGACAAGAGCTCTATAGTAATGTTACCGTCTTACAACACACCATATAATGCGTGGACAAGAGCTCTATAGTAATGTTACCGTTTCACAACACACCATATAATGCGTGGACAAGAGCTCTATAGTAATGTTACCGTTTCACAACACACCATATAATGCGTGGACAAGAGCTCTATAGTAATGTTACCGTTTCACAACACACCATATAATGCGTGGACAAGAGCTCTATAGTAATGTTACCGTTTCACAACACACCATATAATGCGTGGACAAGAGCTCTAAAGTAATGTTACCGTCTTACAACAGACCATATGATGCGTGGACAAGAGCTCTATAGTAATGTTACCGTCTTACAACACACCATATAATGCGTGGACAAGAGCTCTATAGTAATGTTACCGTCTTACAACACACCATATAATGCGTGGACAAGAGCTCTATAGTAATGTTACCGTCTTACAACACACCATATAATGCGTGGACAAGAGCTCTATAGTAATGTTACCGTTTCACAACACACCATATAATGCGTGGACAAGAGCTCTATAGTAATGTTACCGTTTCACAACACACCATATAATGCGTGGACAAGAGCTCTATAGTAATGTTACCGTTTCACAACACACCATATAATGCGTGGACAAGAGCTCTATAGTAATGTTACCGTTTTCACAACACACCATATAATGCGTGGACAAGAGCTCTATAGTAATGTTACCGTTTCACAACACACCATATAATGCGTGGACAAGAGCTCTATAGTAATGTTACCGTTTCACTACACACCATATAATGCGTGGACAAGAGCTCTATAGTAATGTTACCGTTTCACAACACACCATATAATGCGTGGACAAGAGCTCTATAGTAATGTTACCGTCTTACAACACACCATATAATGCGTGGACAAGAGCTCTATAGTAATGTTACCGTCTTACAACAGACCATATGATGCGTGGACAAGATCTCTATAGTAATGTTACCGTCTTACAACAGACCATATAATGCGTGGACAAGAGCTCTATAGTAATGTTACCGTCTTACAACAGATCATATAATGCGTGGACACGAGCTCTAAAGTAATGTTACCGTCTTACAACAGACCATATAATGCGTGGACACGAGCTCTAAAGTAATGTTACCGTCTTACAACAGACTATATAATGCGTGGACACGAGCTCTAAAGTAATGTTACCGTCTTACAACAGAACATATAATGCGTGGACAAGAGCTCTATAGTAATGTTACCGTCTTACAACAGACCATATAATGCGTGGACAAGAGCTCTAAAGTAATGTTACCGTCTTACAACAGACTATATAATGCGTGGACAAGAGCTCTATAGTAATGTTACCGTCATACAACAGACCACATTATGAGTGGACAAGAGCTCTAAAGTAATGTTACCGTCTTACAACAGACCACATTATGAGTGGACACGAGCTCTAAAGTAATGTTACCGTCTTACAACAGACCATATAATGCGTGGACAAGAGCTCTATAGTAATGTTACTGTTTTACAATAGACTACTTTCGCTGTGTTCACCATTTGGGTAGTTAGTTGCATATCCTTTACAGGACGTTTTCGGTGAACACCATCATACTTTGCTGCTGTTTATGACGTGGCAGGTTTACGTTCAGTAATTTGCCATAGCTTTCTGAACGACCAGCACCCATACAATTTTGAAAAAAACAAAACAACCCAGAGCAACGCGGTATGCTGCCAAATCGCGCGCAGCTGGGTTTCGAACGCGGGTATGAGGGACCATTGAGGCCAACCTTTGGGTAGTATGACTAGAAAAACAACCATACAAAGCAGAATGTTCGATAACATTCTTCGGGTACAATGGATTAATGTATGGCGACTTGTTTAGTACACAATGAGTTAATGTATGGTAAGTTGTTTAGTACATAATGTGTTAATGTATGATGAGTTGTCTAGTACACAATGATTCAATCTATGATGTGTCCTATCGATCAGTGTCGTAATCCTGTGAGGATATTTGCTCGTGTCATTACCGCGACATCGCTGAATCCAGATCAGGTCTTTCGCACTTTTAAAGCAATGTCTGCTAGTTAGCAACCAAAGGTACAACCAAATGGTTGACAGTGGCGAGCCACACGTGCGGGAACCCAAAGAACAGGACCAGAAAGAGACATCATTTGGAAAATAAAAACAAGAAAACTATTAGAAAGATTGAACATACCACCATCAGTGAACTTTCTACCAAAACGGCAATATTCATCTTGGTTCAGACATCACAAACAGACAGTATTGTTCAAGGACGAGCCCGCACTGAGGCACAATTGTCTGGATGCTGAGCAGATCTGCAAGTAGATTCCCGGGGTCGTTCTCTGAGCCCTTGGTTGTTCCTCGCACCTGCCTATTCAATCCTCTGCAAAGATGTTTAGCAACAAAAGAAGCCCATGAACGGCCGACAAAGACATTTGCCACCTTCAAACTGTCTATGTGGCTGGTGCGGGCTGCACAACATCAAATTACCTTTCGTAAAGTGGCGAATATAAATAGCTATGCCCTGAGATGCTGGAAGAATTACGCAGGGTTGGTATGGACCGTTCACAAAGGAATCAAAGCAATAGATCGTCAGGTTACAAAGCAGTTCACACAATAAATCAAAGATGTTATATCAGGTCGGGGGAGGTGGTAGCGTGCTGGCTAGAATGCTTACACTCAGGCCCGGTGATCTGGGTTCGAATTCTTAGGGGATTTTTAATAAAACTGAGGTGAGCTTCAAGGTCGTAAAAGAATGTAACGGACGCGTTTAAACACCTGAAGGCGCAATGGGCATATATACATAAACCAAATAATCGGCACTCTTCTCTTAAATGTTCCACGTTTCCGGTTATTGTCTCGCTGTCAATGTTGGACAGATCAGGGCATGGAACACATCATTGTCTAACTACACTTGTAATTGCTTAAAATTTGCCAAATGTCCCTTCGTATCTGACGCAGAAAGTCTGTTTTACTGAGCCAGAGAGGGGCTGGTGGATCGATTCCGTCAACATCCTATGGACCCTATTAGGAGTCTCTTAAGGCAGTTTCTCTCCACTTCGACAACTCCAGGCAGCACCTAGATGGGAATGACATTGTTGTCCCTGCATAAAGATATACCCACGAGATCAGAATGGCCGAATGGATAAGGGCGCACGCTCTTAAACTTCCGGTGTGCTGATTCCGAGATTCAACTCCCATACTGGTCAATTGGACTAAAATGTTGACTTCTCGTCCTTGACTTGGAGAGGTAAAATACAAGTATCAATAAGTCGGAGGTGGTTCGCCTAATAACGAAGGACACTGGTAATAGGGAAAGCTAATCCGCACTCAAAAATCAGTCCAGTGCAATTAGACGTTATAGCACGTGTATGAACTACGCTTGTGTTTAAAGCGAGCAAATGCAAAAGAGAGATTCCTAGTTTTGTTTTTGACTTTCCTGAGAAAAAGATGGATAGTCCCGTTCAACTGGCGTTCTGGTGATGTATTAAATTTGAGGCCTTCATGGTGTTCTGTTCCCCCGTATGTGCTTTCGGAATGTTGCTGTTGATTACATTTCCTGTGTTTTCTGAGGCTCGTTGTTGTGGCGCTCTTGTCTGAATTGTTACCTTGTCATGTCTGCTGAGTTTCTGACACTTCCATGGCTTTGTGTGTTGCTGGAGGGTGTTTCTCTCTTCTTCTGGTCGTTGCGTCGTTGGTGTCTTGATATCGGTTTGGCAATCATTACAAGGACTTAGTTAGACATCCCTAATGATTGTGCTCCACCAATCCCTTCTGAATCTTCAGCTTGTCGTTGAATCTTTGATGTTTGCTTTCTGGTCTATATCTGGAGACTTCTTCTTTTGTTATCGCGACATGAACTCTGTAGCGACACGCCAGCGGGCTCCACCTTCAATACACATCTGAAAATATGACAGTATCTATTTTTAGACTGGGGAACCCTGCACAGGATTTTTATGAAAAGGGTTTCTGTAAGAATTAACATTTCTACTTTAGAAATAGAATATACGAGTATTATTTATATGAAGGGAATGAAACTCACGCAGTCTCGAGAGTCCTGAAAAGATTCACCGACTAAAAATGGAAATGGTGAAGCCCGATCTTTTCTTGTTCCGGACTATTGCCCAATAGAAATTCATTTATCTTAAAAATCCGGGACTAATAATAAGTCCGAGGAGCGGCTGGCCGCGTGGCTAGAATGCCGGATTCTCATTCGGGAGACCAGGGTTCGAATCTTCGATAAAGTGTGGAGGTTTTTCTATCGGAGGCCAAAAGAAAACTCTAACTCGACTGCAATAGCCAGGAGGTCTTAATTCCTCAGGCACAAGACTCCCCTGCCACAAGGTACTATATTGGACGTAAATGACTGTTTTTTGACAGTATTCAGTCAACAGTTCCGACTAAAACTTCAGAGAGGCAACATCCGCTTTGTCTGTATTCTAAGCGCAGAAGTGATAACTGACTGCGATCTACAGTAATATTTTAGTGGACAAGGTGTTTGTTCTCTAAACTAAGGTAATTGCAATTTATCTTAACTTAATATTCTATAGTTTAGTGGATTCAATCACCGAGGAGAACCTAACGTTTCCCTGGGCTGTGAAATGGTGAAAAGTTCAACGCTCCACATATCCGTTTGCGTGTGGTTCAAAAGACAACTTAGCTTGTGACTTTGTTTCTGATCCATACATAATGTGCCATGCCGATAAGCGTGGGCGGTCATATTTTGCCATCTCAAACGATCACAAGAGTCGTGGATCAGCTCCGTGTTCCTGTCTCGAACATGCCACGTGGCTAAGACATCTAGGTATTTACTTCTCGGTCTTCCCTTCGGTCTCTTCCTTTCGATCTTGCCAGTTGTCACCAAGTTCTTCAATTCATTTCTTCTCATAACATGCCCAAACATTTGTGACCGTTTACGTCTAATGTCTCTAATCAGTTTACGATCTTCATTTTTTTTGTAGGACTTGTTCGTTGGTTTTTCTGTCTGTCCATGTTATTCTTTGTATTTTTCTCAGAAACCACATTTCCACAGCCATCAGATGTTTTTCAGCTTGTCTCCTCATTGTCCACGCTTCACACCCATATAAAAGTGCAGGTTCCATGTAGCACTTCAACACTCTTTTCATCGTTTCAATTGATATCTTTTTATTGGTCAGTATGTTTTTCATCTTGCAAAAGGCTACCTTCGCAATGGCAATTCTTGTTCTAATCTCTTCAAGACATCTCCCCTCAGATGTTATGACTGTTTCGAGATAGCTGTACCGATTCACTTGTTTAAGAATGTACCCATTTACTTGTATATTCATTCATTCATTCATTCATTCATTCATTCATTCATTCAGTAGCATGTCCTTTGCAGAACGTCGCTCCTATAACAACCTTCCGGAAAACCTCTCGATCATAAAGCAAGATGTCCCGCGTCAGACACACCCATCTGGAGACCATCCGCCACATCCTGCACCCATCTTCTCTTTGGCCTTCCTCTTCCTCTCTTCCCAGGCATATACCCTTCCATTATTGTTCTCTCCAAACTTTCGTGGCGTTTCAAGTGACCAAAATATTTCAATTTTCTTTATTTTATCGTCTTTAATAGCCAACCTTCCTCAATATTCAACTCTTGAAGTATGGATGCATTTGTTCTTTTCTTTACCCAAGATATTCTTAGAACTCGTCTATAACATTTATATTCAAAGGCGTTTATGCGCTGTTCAGCTTGTTTAGTAAGTGTCCCATGTCTCACATGCGTATGTTGCAATGGGATAAAAGCATGCTCTTAAAAATCTAATTTTTGTAGTTCTGTCTGTCCCACTCCATAATTTATTCAGCTGTTTTAGTCTTTGAAGAGCAATTGATAGTCGCCGTTTAATTTCTTTCATTGTGTCACCGTTATTGGTTATCAATGACCCAAGATATTCAAAGTTTTCCACCACCTCCAATTGTTCCCCATTAATGTATATTTCTTTCTCCATTGTAGTTTTATCTGTATGCATTATTTTTGTTTTTGCTATGTTAAGATATAAGTTGTGATTTTCACTATTCAATTGGGTTGAGGCTATTAGGTTTTCTATACCAGTCTGTGTTGTGGATAGTAATACTGTATCATCAGCATATCGAATCTCCGGTATGTCATGACCGCCGATATTTAGGGCTTCATATAGCTCCCTGTTTATATCATCTCTTACATTTCTCATTATATTTTCAGCGTACATGTTAAACAAATAGGGTGACAGCACGCAGCCCGGACGGACTCCTTGCTTGATGTCAAACCAATCTGACTTGTATATTACATTGTGGTATTTCTTCCTTCCTAGTGAAGACCAAAAACTGGGAATGAAGAGAGAGGTGATGAAAGAAATAGAGAGGAGAGAATTGAAATATTTTGGACACATTAAAAGACATGATACTCTTATAAAAACCATACTGGAAGGCAAGGTTGAGGGCAAGCGAGCAAGAGGTAGACAACGATACAAGCGGGAGCATAACATCAAGAGATGGACGAACATCAGCCTGACAGAATGTACAGTCAAGAGACAGACAGTGTTGGAGATCCATTGCAGCCAATCTTCATTGCGGAGACGGCACCTGATTGATTGATTGAGTGACGACCATAATCTGTGTCTTCTTAGAATTCAATTCTAACCCTAGTTGTTCACTCTGTGCAATAACCGCATAGTGAACAACTAAGGTTAGAATTGAATTGTAAGAAGACACAGATTATGGTCATCACTAGGAAGGAAGAAATACCACAATGTAATATACAAGTAAATGGCCATATTCTTTGTCTCTGGTATTGAAGCTCTTTTTCCGAAGCCTTGCAGTGCATACGGTATAATTCCGCAACGTCCAAGAATCTGGTCGATGCCTGTATCAGTCGCCATTCTAAAAGGGCTTTAATTCAAGTATACACTTGATGGGAAGTTGGGGCGGAAAGGGGGGGGGGGGGAGGTAAACCGTGCTTAAATAATATGTATATCGCAGGTCAGCATTGCCGAATGGGTAAGAATGCGTGCTCTTAAACATCGGTTGTGCTGATGTCGAGGTAAGCGGTTCAGCCCCTACACCGGACAGCTGGACTAAAATGTTGGCCTAAGTCCTTGACTTGGGGACGTACATTACAAGTACCTCTGTAGTTGAAGTGGGTTCGCCTGATGGCGAGGGACACTGTTAATAGGGAAAGCTAATCCATACGCAAAATTCAGTCCAGCACTAATATAAATAGTGTATATAGACTACGTTTGCACTCAAAGCGAGCGAGCGCAAAAAAAAAAAAAATACAGATCGTAGCTCCTTCAGGATCATATACGCCTTTCCGTACTACATGCTTCTATCAAAGGATGAGTTAAGTAAGGCAATCCTATCCTTCAGCATGAGTTAATTAAACCTATATGAAAGAGAATCTATTTTCTACTTATCAGTAAGGAACAGTGGGAAGGTTACATTTCTAAGTGTTAGCTGAAGAGTATATCCTATAATAATATTACCTCAATTCTTCGAGGGAAAACACTTATTTTAATCACCACCACCACCACCATCACCACCACCATCACCACCACCACCACCATCACCACCACCACCATCACCACCACCACCACCATCATCATCATCATCATCATCATCATCATCATCATCATCATCAACATCATCATCAACAGCTGCAACTTTTTGCCATCAATCGTCGCGGGAGGAATAATTGGCGCTCCAGTGCCCGATGGGTGGCATTGGATAGTGTCATTCAGTATGATTGTACAATATCTTTGATGTCGTCAATCCATTTTCTTCTTGGGCGTCCTCTCGGTCTCGTCGCGGATGATCTTTGGTGTAGAGCCAGTGATGGTAGTTGATGGTGTTGCATTCTAACGACATGGCCAAACCATTTGATCTTCTGTCTTTCAGTAAATGTGGCACAAGGTGTTGATCCCACTGTCTGTCTGATAACAACATTTTTCATTCGGTCTCGGATTGATAAGTTGGCAGCTCTCCTCGGGCATCTCATCTCACAGGTGTTGATTTTGTGAAAGTGTGACTTAGATAAAGTCCAAGTCTGAGATTGATAGCATAGGGTTGGTTTGAATATGCTGTTTATTATCTGTCGCTTTGCGGACATGGGTATGTTTGGATGTTTCAGTAAGGGTGACAGTTGATATGCAAGTGCACTTGCTTTTTGACATCTAATTTCGATTTCTCTGTCCAGTCTGCCATCTTCGTTAAACTTACTTCCAATATATTTGAATTTTTTAAACTTGTTTCAGAGATGTTCTATTTATCTGTATACTTAGTGGACTAGGGGATTTGCTAACTTGCATTACTTCGGTATTGGCAGTATTTATACTCATATTGTATCTGTTGCATGCGCTAAGATAATTAATATGATTTTGCAGTCTGCCCTCGTCGCTATAAAACAGGCACTGATCGTCTGCAAATAGAAGTTCATTTATTTCCCGTGGATCAGTTGTTTCATCTGAAGTAAAGAGTTCATAATGTTTTGAATCTTTTCTGTCAAGGCTTGCTTCTTTGGATATTCTGTCCATGTAGATATTAAATAGCAGAGGAGAGAGCACAAATCCCTGTCTCACTCCTGTATTGACTGTGAACATATCTGATAACCCTCATGTGTTCTTGCTGCACTTCGGCTCGAGTGATACATGGCTAGGATGTTTTATAGCAATTGTCCTTGTATCTCGTAGTCTTCAAGAATGGTACATAATTTATATCTATCTACTCTATCGAAAGCCTTTTCCTGATCTATAAACACAATATTCTGCTGGTCACTATATTCGATTGTTTTTTCACATATTTGTCTAAGTCTAAATAGTGCATCAGAGCAACTTTTACCTTTCCGAAAACCGAATTGTGCTTTGCTTAATTGTTGTTCAGCTATGGGTCTAGCTCTTTGTTCCATGGGACTTCTCTTTCTTCCCATGCTATATTAAAAAGTCTTGTTAGCCATTTAACTCCTATTTTTCCACAAGCCTGTGTTTGGCTGGGTGGTTGGGGTGTGTTAGTGTGGGTGGGTAGATGGGAGATGTATGTGTTGATGGCTGGGTGGGATGAGTAGGTGTGAGTAGTTAAGGTATGAGTACATGAGTGGATGGATGTATGTGGGGAATGAGTGTATGAGTGGGGGATGTGTGTGTGGGTGGGAAGATGGGTGTGAATGGGGGATGTGTGGGATGTGTGTGCGGGGATATGTGTGTGTGTGTGTGTGTGTGTGTGTGTGTGTGGGAAGATGGGTGTGAATGGGGGATGTGTGGGATGTGTGTGCGGGGATATGTGTGTGTGTGTGTGTGTGTGTGGGAAGATGTGTGCGGGTGGGGGACGTGTGTGTGGTGGAGGATGTGTGAGTGGGTGGATGGGGAGGTGTGGATGAGTGTGGGATGTGTGGGTTGGTGGGTGGTGTGGGTGAATGCGGAGATGAGTGGGTGGGTTGGGAGGTGTGTGTGTGGGTGGAGGGATGTGTTTAAAGATGGGGCATGTGTGGGTAGGGAGTATGTGGGTGGGTGAAGGATGTGTGTTTGGGTTGGTGTGTTTGTGTGGGTGTTGGTGGGTAGTGGTATGTGTGGGTGTTGGCGGGTGGGGGATGTTTGGGTGTTGGTAGGTGGGGTGTGTGTGTGTGTGTCGGTGGGTGTGTTGGGGTGTGTGTAGGGGGAGTGGGGGATGTTTGTATGCGTGGGGGATGTATGTGTGGTTGGTGGGGTGTGTGGGAGAATGTAAAATGTGTGGGTGGGTGAGAAAATGTGTGTGTGTGTGGATGGGAGGATGTGAAGGTATGAGTGGGTGATATGGGAGTGGATGAGGGATGTGAGTGTAGGCTGGATCGGGATGTGTGTGTGGCAGGGGTATGTGTATGGTTGGGGGTGTGTGGGTGGGTGGGTTACTGGAGCATGTGTGTGTGGGTGAGTTTGTGTGGATTGGGATATGTGTGTGTGGTTAGGGATGTGGGTGAGGGATGTGTATGTGGGTGGTTGCGAGATGTCTGGGTTGGTGAGGGGATGTGTGAGTGGGTGGAGGGATGTGTGGTGGGTGGGGGTGTGTCAGTGGGTGAGGGTTATGTGTGTGGGTTGGTGCGGTATGTCTGTGTGGGATGGGGGATGTGTCACATAACATGATAATATGTATTGCTTTTGCTTACAGCATTCATTTGACAATGTGTTTTTTTTTTCTATGTGAATGTATCATGCACTGTTGATGAACGAAAGATGAGTGATTTGAAGGGCAGAATGTAAGACGAGCCTACGTGCCCAATTTGTAACCCTTTTTAAAATAAAGTTCAGTTCAATAAAGTTCTATTCAATTCAATTCCAATAGTTTTGCGTACATTTTCCCTATATGGCCCAGGAGTGATATGCCTCTGTATGTTTCGCGCTCTCTCATATTGCCTTTCTTTTTCCATACTGGTAATATTATTGCCTGTTGCCAATCATCTGAGACTTCTCATTCTTCCCATGCCGTATTAAAAAAGCCTTGTTAGCCATTTAACTCCTGTTTTCCCCAAAGGTCTGAATAGCTTCTGTGGTTATTTCATCTGGACCCGGTGATTTATTTTTAGGAATTTTATGTATAACTGCTTTGACTTCTGCAGGGATGAAGTTTAGCTCTTGTTGTCCTTGGCTTTTAGGCACAAAAGTGAGGTTTTCTATGTTATTATGTGTGGGGTTAAGTAGTTCTTGAACATATATTAATAGGAGTCAATAAATGTTATTTGGCTCGTGTGACGTCTGGGTGACGACTCATTCACAAACCTCAATGATACCTAACCAAATAGTCATTACTGACGAAAAGCAAGGGCTTATTGACTATGATTAGAATAGAACGTTGTTTTTGTATGAATGGGTTCCGGGCACCAAGAACTGACGCTACGGACCATGTCCTGTATAAGACAAGAGGGTGTTCTACCAGATGAGGCTGTTCAAGTCAACAACCTGTGGGATGCTGCTATTTCCTTAGTCAAGTCTTCAGCCATGCCAAGAGAACAGGTAGTCATGCATAGATATATCAGTTACAGCATATGCATCAGCGTCCGGTGGCTAATAGTGCAAGTTCTGTGTTGGTTGACGAGGCGCCTTGTTTTCCCTATGTACCTCTCGCGTATGGCTGGTTGCTACATAGAACAGACTGACCAGAAAGACGAGCCCGCCAGACAGAGGACCACAACAACACTCTCTCAGTTGTGCGAGGGGGTCGGGACAGACGAAGAATGGACAATCACAGTTGACATATTGCGTGCGATGCTTAAGAAATCACCTAACACCGCCCCAGGCCCAGACGGCATCCGATATGGTGACCTAATGGTGATATCAGATGATGACATGGAAGAACTGGCCAGAGAATTCAACACCAGTATCCAGAGGGGTCAGGTCAAAGAAGAATGGCTACACAGCTACTTGCTGCCGCTGCCAAAACCGAACAAAGACCACTCCAAGATAAGCGGCTACAGAATCATTACGATGCAGAATACTGTTGGCAAGCTACTGGAGAAAATTGTAGCACACAGACTTGCTTGGGACTTGGAACAGCTCGGCTGCTTCCCGCCCACACTTGGAGGATACAGACGCAACAAAGAGTCATGGCTGAATGCGGCGGTCTTTGCTCAAGATGTTTACGAAGGATTTCAGGTCAGAGAAGAGACATGTGCGGCCGCCATAGACTTAGAGGACGCATATAACAGAGTATCTTTCGAGCACTTGATGCAAACCCTCCTCAGACTGAAAGTGCACCCTCACCTTGTACGATGGATAGCTGCAGTTCTACTCCAAAGGAAGGTGGTGCTAAGATGCGGGAGTTGGTCTTCTGAGCCGATAACGATATGTCCAGGATTGCCGCAGGGTTCACCACTGTCACCAGTACTATTCAACGTGTATACGGTGCCGATCACTGAACAACAGTTGGATGGGAGGGGTAGGACTCTATCATTCGTTGACGACATCCTCGTGTATCGACAGGGTCGAGATAGACAGGCGGTTGCCAACTATTTGCAGGGCGAACTAGATCAAATTTCCTCATGGTGTGCTGATGCCGATGCCCTTGTCAACCCTGCAAAGGCAACGGTTACATGGTTCTCACTAAACAACCATATTGTGAAAACAGACCTGCCGGCAGTAAGAATGGATGGGAGCATTCTGAGTAGAACACAGTCAATGACATATCTTGGCGTGAGGCTTGATCGTAGCCTGTCCTTCAGAGATCATGTCGATTATGTCATAACGAAGGCTCGAAAAGGTTTGGCAGCAATGAGAGTCATGGCGACTGCCAATATCGAGCAAAGACTGCTATTACTTCTGTTCCAAGGACTTGTGCTTTCACGCATCGAGTATGCCCTAGCCATCCTCACTGTCAGCCCTACACAGATTGGAAGACTTGAAAAGGTACAAAACGAAGCCATGCGCATAATTTTGGGCTGCACGAGAGACACCAGCTGTGTAGCAATGAGATACCTCCTTGACTTCCCGACAATGGAACACAGGATCAAGATCTGGAGAGCTCGTGCATACTTAAAAATAAGTGCAGATGAGCAGCACCCTCTGCATGACGCTGTATTCAGAGAAAAGGGTGACAGGCTAAAGAGGGGCAAATCATGGATGGGTCGGGCGGAAGATGTCGTCGGACAGGTCTACAGTCTTACCAGTATCAACCCCGGCAAGGAATGGGTGCCGGTGCCTCCAGCTTTTAAGTGTACCTTCTCCTGCATTATCACACTCGACAGACGGTGCAGAGAGCAGAACCCTGCCGCTGTCAATGCAGAGGTTAACGCGCTCATCTATGATCACTCAGATAGCCCCGAAGTGCTCATCTATACAGATGGATCTGTTGTAAAGCAGCAGAGAAGTGCGTGGGCATTTACAGCCCGTTCAGCGGGCCGAACCGTTCAAGAATCCAGTGGTGCCCACTCTACGACCACGAGCAGCATGACGATGGAGGTGATGGCAGTTACACAGGCTTTCATATGGCTGGAATCACAGCATTATACCAACGTGTGTGTACTAAGTGATTCAATGAGCATGATTCAGAAGGTCGAAGCTGGATCTGTACGTAGACAGTGGACTGAGTCGCTGCGGAAGTCTGTTGTCCGCAAAGTCACCTTCATCTTCGTCCCGGGACATGCGGGAGTCGAGGGAAATGAACGCAAACAGACTCGGGTTGACGGAGATTGTCAACCTGTCAACCACACAAACAGAATCGGGTTGACGGAGACAGATCTATCAATCACACAAACAGAATCCCGTTGACGGAGACAGTTAACCTGTCAACCACTTAAACAGAATCGGGTTGAAGGAGACAGTTAACCTGTCAACCACACAAACAGAATCGGCTTGACGGAGACAGTCAACCTGACAATCACACAAACAGAATCGGGTTGACAGAGACAAGCAACCTGTCAACAACACCAACAGAGTCGGGTTGACAGAGACAAACAACCTGTCAACCACACAAACAGAATCGGGTTGACGGAGACAGTCAACCTGTCAATCACACAAAAAGAATCGGGCTGACGGAAATAGTCAACCTGTCAATCAAACAAATAGAATCTGGTTGACGGAGACAGTCAACCCGACAACCACACCAGCAGAATCGGGTTGACGGAGGCAGTCAACTTGTCGACCACACAAACAGAATAGGGTTGACAGAGACAGTCAACCTGTCAATCACAGAAACAGAATCGGGTTGACGGAAACAGTCTATAAAGTCAAGGACAATTTGACACGCTGTAAGAGACATTGGGTACATGGTGCGAGACCCAGACGACTGTGGACCACGCGGCGCTTGGTGGCTGATGTGGCCAGCACCGGTCGCGTTTATTTCCCAAGACATGTTCTGGCACCCGTGTTAGTCTGAGTTGACTTGGGACCCCAGGTCGGTTTTGTACATCCCAATATCCACCCAGATGTGGTTCGAACCCAAGACCAGCGAGGCAAAAGACGAGCGTCCAGCAACTACACTACCTCTCCTCCCTCCCCCCCCCCCCAATTTATTTTTCTCATATCCTATTTACAGGACATCGCTGTCGACACCAGCGTTTTACCGCTGTTGTTGATTTCTTGGCAAGATTACGCTCAGTACTCTGGCGTTGCTTTCTGAGCGACTGGGTCACTTACCTCGGTAAGGGACCAATGCGACGCGATCCGCTATCGAATCTCCCGCAGCTGCATTACCCCACGTGGATATACGGGATTTCGGAGAAAGTCAATGACACCCTGGACAGGGAGACCGGCCGGCCTCCCATAGGCAGAATAATAAGATGATTTATTTTGGCGCTCACTAACGTTGAACTCAAGCGTAGTCCATACACCATAGACTGAATTTTGTTTGTGGATTAGCTTGCCTTATTACCAATGTTCCTCGCCATCAGGCGAACCCACTCCGATTTCAGAGGTACTTGTAATTTACGTCCACAATTCAAGGACAATAGTTCAATATTTTAGTCCAACTGTCCGATGTAGGGGTTGAACCCCTTAACTCGGCATCAGCACGCCGGATGTTTAAGAACACGCGTTCTTATCCATTTGGCCATGCTGACCTACATAATATGGTATTAGAACAGCGAAAGAGAAGCAGAAGACAACGACAATAATAAATACAGCATCAATAACTAAATACTATTTATACTAATGGCAACAATACAACACACAAAAAATATATTCCCTTAGTGAATTTAACACACAAGCCACAAACAATATGCTTCACGATTTATTGCCTGGCATATTTCGCTGCAGCCTGTGATAATGATAAAATAATCGTTTCGTGTTTATGAAAATTAACCCTCCATTAGAGCGAAGCAGTTTTCTTTATCCCGAATAGAAAACTGACCACTTTATAATGTCCACCTTTGTCCAGCTAACCCCCATTGACCTACACTCCTAGAACAACACGCGTATTATAACCAACTCTAGCCAACCGTTTGCCCATGTCCATCTTCGACCTCCCCAGTTTTCCATTTAACCTGTTTTATGTGCACGAACTGTGACCCCCTCAAGACATTTATTTCATTAGCCCGCCATCAATCCCGAACACCCGAAGCCCAACCATTATGAAATAACTTCGGGTCTACATTTTCCCCTGCCGTATCCGCAGTGGCCGCCATTACGAGTCGGGCAGAATAATCAAGCTTTTCCGCTCATTAAGACGAATAGTGAGTCAATATCGAAGACAAGCTGTACACAAACAAATCGAGACCTCGATATTTCCACAACCCGGCTTGATGTATTGGTTTTTCCGAGCGGTTGGGAGCCCGCTACAATCGAACGACTCAGAGTTGGAGCGGAAGTCACAAGCCTCGAATAAACCTCGGCCCACCGATTATGGCCCGGCGATGCATTTAAAATACTTTTATCCAATTAAATTTCTGACGTCTCCTTCGCTCGCGACTAATGGGTCAAAGCTCTCTCATGATGGTCGAAGTTGCGGATGAATTCAGCCGGGCCAATTAAGTTTGAGCCAGGAGGAAAAACACTCGCACAAAACAGGATTAATTCCCTTAGCTCGTGCATCCTGGTTATAGCTGTCCATCTTTGCCGATAGAAGAATGAGGGCTGCTGACAAATGAAAATAGAACTTCAATTTTGATCTCTGTCATGGAACAAAGTGCCTTATAAGACCCGTTTAGCACGTGCGATGGGTCTAGCTATTCATACAGCGGTCGGAAAGCTAAAATAAAAAAATAAAAACACTGAAAAGCCTGGGGCAGGAGAAACAACAATTTTAACACCAAACAGTCGAGGTGACAGATGAAATATGTCTTCCTGTTGTCTGTACCAGCAGGTTTGTCTGTCTCTTATTGTAGTATATTTATAGGGCGTTTAGCTTCCTTTAGCAGCGGGTCTTTGAAAAGCATACATGTTGTACTTGAGTGAGAATTGCGAATCAACATGTCGATATGTTTTAGTGTGTGACTCTGTAAGTTGGGCGTTTTTGCTTTCGTTAATTTGCTCGTTGAGACAGCGTGCATGGAGTTAATTAGTTTATCAGGGCTCAGTGATAGATGAGATATATCTGTTGGTATTGATAGTTTTGTTGGTCTGTCGATACGCTTTTTGTCAGTAAGCTTAACTGTCAGGACCTTACAGACATCCCTATGGGACCAAATCAATACTGTTTATTGGTAATTTGCAAAGACGCGTATTCTTGAAGAACGATGCCAACAGGCGTGGCGACCATTACTGTTCGTAGCTATGTGTTTCGAGAGGTTAAATTAGGGACTATTTTAACGTTTCCTAGAAATGCACAAATATAGAGCACTTGATATTAAAAAAGATGGTTATCATTATTTTCTCAGCGGATTCCGGGTCTCTCACCAAGTGGTTCATCAGTGAAGTTTTGTCTTCCATTTTGAAATGTTTCTACCCATACTAAATTATCTTTCTTTTGTAGATTTCACTGGGTTTCACACCCTCTGGCCATTAATTTAAAAAAAAAAAAAAAAGGAACGTCTTGTTGGTCTTCCACGTTGCAGGTCGATAGTGGAGCAGTATTATGCAACTGCTGCAACGATTGCGCAAACTGCTCGATCATCATGATTCTTATATGGGGTAGGGTTTAAGAGCCGACTTGTGTCTCTGAAGTCGGAGTCGGTTCGCTTGATGGTGAGGGCCACTGGTAATTGGGAAAGCTAATCCACACACAAAAATCAGTCCAGCACACTAGAAGTAATAGTAGCATGTCTAGGGACTACTCTTGAGTTAAAAGCGAGCGAACTCAACACACACAAAAAACATACACACACATACGCACACACACACGCACAGAGAGAGAGAGAGAGAGAGAGAGAGAGAGAGAGAGAGAGAGAGAGAGAGAGAGATGTTGTTTAATTGAGAACAAATTGCCTATCAAATAACAAACTACTAATAAATGCTTCACTTGAATGTCATGTTAAAAAAAGGACATCTAAAACAATCATTATAAAACCAATGGGAATCAAAGAATCTAAAATATTACGCATTTTATTCCATTGAAGAGAGGAAGTGACAATATTCAGCCAGGGCACAACAGACTGAAATACCATGTGGTTAAAAAACTAAAGATAGGAGATACTGATGAATTTAATGGCGGGACTGGCAAAATGACAGCTAAATATTTGTTGCAGGAGTTTCCAACATATACCAAAACTGTTGGCTTATACGCGCTCCATTTAGAGATACACTTTATGGAGATATAAACGTGTTTAAATTAACTGCTGCTTTTTTGTGTGTGGTATTTATTCATGTTGATGTCTGAAGACGCATATACCTCTGACTTATTGACATATGTCAGAGTGTGAGACGTTAGATGGTGCGTGACAGTGAAAATGACCATATGATTACAGGCACCCATTCTCGAGGAACATTTACTCCGCGACTTGGTTTGTCAAGTCAAATTCACTGCCGTCATGGGGTTGTAGTTATTATGTCTTGTTTTTAATCGTCTGTCACGACGGCAGGGTGCTAGTTGTGACAGAATTGTCACCTTGTGCACACGACCACTGTTGCGAAACCTCATCCTGGGCCAGATAGTGTAAGATGCTGACATTTCTCAATATAAAAGACAACTGCATGAGACAGAACGAGTTAAAGAATGTATGCGACTCAGCAGTGCTCATTATTTTGGTACCCAATGGATTTATTTTGCAGGACTGAATAAGCTACAGACAAGCATCACAGAAGGAAGTGGAAAGCATACGTGCGAGACGAGGACAGTGCTTTAGATGGGGCGATAACATCAATAGATGGTCAGGAATGTATCATCAATAACATCAAGAGACGGACTGGAAAGTAAAGTATCATCAGTAACATTAAAATATGGACAGAAAAATGTAATCGTTAACATCAAGAAAAGGATAGGACAGTATGATCCATGACAAGAGATGGACAGGAAAATATCATCAGTAACATCAAGGAGATGTTCGGAAGTATATCATCAATAACATCAATAGATGGACAGGCAAGTATCATCAATAACCTTAAGAGATGGACAGGAAAAGTATCAATGTCTAAGCTGTAGTTCCTGTAACATCGTCTGACACCACATCATGTAACAACATCTGTGACGCTATTTGCTTAAAACATTCAACACAGCACAGATGTCTTGAGTTACATTCCTTACCCCAGAAACACAGCATTCATGAGACACATTTTTTACCCCAGAAACCCTGTGTACCAGAGATAGATCTCTTACCCTAGAATTCGCAGATAACAGAGATACATTAATTACCCCAGAAACACACTGTAATAGAGATACATTAATTACCTCAGAAACACAGTGTAACAGAGACACATGCCTTACACCAGAAACACAATGTAACAGAGACACATTCCTTACACCAGAAACACAGTGTAACAGAGATACATTCCTTACACCAGAAACACAGTGTAACAGAGATACATTCCTTACACCAGAAACACAATGTAACAGAGACACATTCCTTACACCAGAAACACAATGTAACAGAGACACATTCCTTACACCAGAAACACAGTGTAACAGAGATACATTCCTTACACCAGAAACACAGTGTAACAGAGATACATTACTTACACCAGAAACACAATGTAACAGAGACACATTCCTTACACCAGAAACACAATGTAACAGAGACACATTCCTTACACCAGAAACACAGTGTAACAGAGATACATTCCTTACACCAGAAACACAATGTAACAGAGACACATTCCTTACACCAGAAACACAATGTAACAGAGACACATTCCTTACCCCAGAAACACAGTGTAACAGAGATACATTCCTTACACCAGAAACACAATGTAACAGAGACACATTCCTTACACCAGAAACACAATGTAACAGAGACACATTCCTTACACCAGAAACACAATGTAACAGAGACACATTCCTTACACCAGAAACACAATGTAACAGAGACACATTCCTTACACCAGAAACACAATGTAACAGAGACACATTCCTTACACCAGAAACACAATGTAACAGAGACACATTCCTTACACCAGAAACACAATGTAACAGAGACACATTCCTTACACCAGAAACACAATGTAACAGAGACTACATTCATTACACCAGAAACACAGTGTAACAGAGACTACATTCCTTACACCAGAAACACAAGTGTAACAGAGACTACATTCCTTACACCAGAAACACAATGTAACAGAGATACATTCCTTACACCAGAAACACAGTGTAGTGACAGAGATACATTCCTTACACCAAAAACACAATGTAACAGAGACTACATTCCTTACACCAGAAACACAATGTAACAGAGACACATTCCTTACACCAGAAACACAATGTAACAGAGACTACATTCCTTACACCAGAAACACAATGTAACAGAGACACATTCCTTACACCAGAAACACAATGTAACAGAGACACATTCCTTACACCAGAAACACAATGTAACAGAGACACATTCCTTACACCAGAAACACAATGTAACAGAGACACATTCCTTACACCAGAAACACAATGTAACAGAGACACATTCCTTACACCAGAAACACAATGTAACAGAGGACACATTCCTTACACCAGAAACACAATGTAACAGAGACACATTCCTTACACCAGAAACACAATGTAACAGAGACACATTCCTTACACCAGAAACACAATGTAACAGAGACACATTCCTTACACCAGAAACACAATGTAACAGAGACACATTCCTTACACCAGAAACACAATGTAACAGAGACACATTCCTTACACCAGAAACACAATGTAACAGAGACACATTCCTTACACCAGAAACACAATGTAACAGAGACACATTCCTTACACCAGAAACACAATGTAACAGAGACACATTCCTTACACAAGAAACACAATGTAACAGAGACACATTCCTTACACCAGAAACACAATGTAACAGAGACACATTCCTTACACCAGAAACACAATGTAACAGAGACACATTCCTTACACCAGAAACACAATGTAACAGAGACACATTCCTTACACCAGAAACACAATGTAACAGAGACTACATTCCTTACACAAGAAACACAATGCTAACAGAGACACATCTCCTTTACACAGAAACACAATGCAACAGAGACACATTCCTTACCCCAGAAAACACAATGTAACAGAGACACATTCCTACACAAGAAACACAATGTAACAGAGACACATTCCTTACCCCAGAACACAATGTAACAGAGACACATTCCTTACACAAGAAACACAATGTAACAGAGACACATTCTTACACCAGAAACACAATGTAAACAGAGACACCATTCCTTACACAAGAAACACAATGTATACAGAGATACATTCCTTACACACAGAAACACAATGTAACAGAGGAACATTCCTTACACCGACTCAGAAAACACAAGTGTACAGAGACACAATTCCTTACACCAGAAACCACAAGTGTAACAGAGATACATTCCTTACACCAGAAACACAATGTAAACAGAGATACATTCCCTTACACAAGAAACACAATGTAACAGAGATACATTCCTTACACCAGAAACACAAGTGTAACAGAGATACATTCCTTACACCAGAAACACAGTGTAACAGAGATACATTCCTTACACCAGAAACACAGTGTAACAGAGATACATTCCTTACACCAGAAACACAGTGTAACAGAGATACATTCCTTACACCAGAAACACAGTGTAACAGAGATACATTCCTTACACCAGAAACACAATGTAACAGAGATACATTCCTTACACCAGAAACACAATGTAACAGAGATACATTCCTTACACCAGAAACACAATGTAACAGAGATACATTCCTTACACCAGAAACACAATGTAACAGAGATACATTCCTTACACCAGAAACACAGTGTAACAGAGATACATTCCTTACACCAGAAACACAGTGTAACAGAGATACATTCCTTACACCAGAAACACAATGTAACAGAGATACATTCCTTACACCAGAAACACAATGTAACAGAGATACATTCCTTACACCAGAAACACAATGTAACAGAGATACATTCCTTACACCAGAAAACACAATGTAACAGAGATACATTCCTTACACCAGAAACACAATGTAACAGAGATACATTCCCTGTCTCTTATACACATCTTTCCTTACACCAGAAACACAATGTAACAGAGATACATTCCTTACACCAGAAACACAGTGTAACAGAGATACATTTCCTTACACAGAAACACAGTGTAACAGAGATACATTCCTTACACCAGAAACACAATGTAACAGAGACACATTCCTTACACAAGAAACACAGTGTAACAGAGACACATTCCTTACACCAGAAACACAATGTAACAGAGATACATTCCTTACCCCAGAAACACAGTGTAACAGAGATACATTCCTTACACCAGAAACACAAGTGTAACAGAGACTACATTCCTTACACCAGAAACACAAGTGTAACAAGAGAACACTTCCTTACACCAGAATACACAATGTAACAGAGACTACATTCCTTTACACCAGAAACACAATGTAACAGAGACTACATTCCTTACATCAGAAACACAATGTAACAGAGATACATGCCTTACCCCAGAAACACAGTGTAACAGAGATACATTCCTTTACACCGAAACACAATGTAACAGAGATACATTCCTTACACCAGAAACACCCAATGTAACAGAGCTTACCATTCCTTACACCAGAACACAAGTGTAACAGAGATACATTCCTTACACCAGAAACACAAGTGTACAGAGATCCATTCCTTAACACCAGAACCACAGTGTAACAGAGATACATTCCTTACACCAGAACCACAGTGTAACAGAGGATACATTCCTTACCCAGAAACACCATGTAACAGAGACTACATTCACTTACCACCAGAACACATGTGAACAGAGATACATTTCCTTACACCAGAAACACATTGTAACAGAGACTTACATTTCCTTGACACCAGAAACACAGTGTACCAGAGATACATTCCTTACACCAGGACACACAGTGTAACAGAGACTTACCTTCCTTACACCAGAAACACAGTGTAACCGAGATACAGTCCTTACCCAGAAACACAGTGTAACAGAGATACATTCCTTACACCAGAAACACAATGTAACAGAGATACATTCCTTACACCAGAAACACAGTGTAACAGAGATACATTCCTTACACAGAAACACAGTGTAACAGAGATACATTCCTTACACCAGAAACACAGTGTAACAGAGATACATTCCTTACACCAGAAACACAGTGTAACAGAGATACATTCCTTACACCAGAAACACAGTGTAACAGAGATACATTCCTTACACAGAAACACAATGTAACAGAGATACATTCCTTACACCAGAAACACATGTAACAGAGATACATTCCTTACACCCAGAAACACAATGTAACAGAGATACATTCCTTACACCAGAAACACAGTGTAACAGAGATACATTCCTTACACCAGAAACACAAGTGTAACAGAGATACATTCCTTACACCAGAAACACAATGTAACAGAGATACATTCCTTACACCAGAAACACAATGTAACAGAGACTACATTCCTTACCCAGAAACACAATGTAACAGAGATACATTCCTTACCCCAGAAACACAGTGTAACAGAGATACATTCCTTACCCCAGAAACACAGTGTAACAGAGATACATTCCTTACACCAGAAACACAGTGTAACAGAGATACATTCCTTACCCCAGAAACACAGTGTAACAGAGATACATTCCTTACCCCAGAAACACAGTGTAACAGAGACACATGCCTTACCCCAGAAACACAGTGTAACAGAGACACATTCCTTACCCCAGAAACACAGTGTAACAGAGATACATTCCTTACACCAGAAACACAGTGTAACAGAGATACATGCCTTACACCAGAAACACAGTGTAACAGAGACACATGCCTTACACCAGAAACACAGTGTAACAGAGATACATTCCTTACACCAGAAACACAGTGTAACAGAGATACATTCCTTACCCCAGAAACACAATGTAACAGAGATACATTCCTTACCCCAGAAACACAGTGTAACAGAGATACATTCCTTACACCAGAAACACAGTGTAACAGAGACACATTCCTTACACCAGAAACACAATGTAACAGAGATACATTCCTTACCACAGAAACACAATGTAACAGAGACTACATTCCTTACACCAGAAGAAACACGTGTAACAGATGACACATTCCTTACACCAGAAACACAAGTGTAACAGAGATACATTCCTTACCCCAGAAACACAGTGTAACAGAGATACATTCCTTACACCAGAAACACATGTAACAGAGATACATTCCTTACCCAAGAACACAGTGTAACAGAGATACATTCCTTACACCAGAAACACAGTGTAACAGAGATACATTCCTACACCAGAAACACAGTGAGTAACAGAGATACATTCCTTACACCAGAAACACAAGTGTAAACAGAGATACATTCCTTACACAAGAAACACAGTGTAACAGATACATTCCTTACACCAGAAACACAAGTGTAACAGAGATACATTCCTTACCCAGAAAACACAGTGTAACAGAGATACATTCCTTACACAAGAACACAATGTAACAGAGATACATTCCTTACACCAGAAACACAATGTAACAGAGATACAGTCCTTACACAAGAAACACAGTAGTAACAGAGATACAGTCCTTACACAAGAAACACAGTGTAACAGAGATACATTCCTTACACAAGAAACACAGTGTAACAGAGGAACATTCCTTACACAGAAACACAGTGTAACAGAGACACATTCCTTACACCAGAAACACAGTGTAACAGAGATACATTCCTTACACAAGAAACACAGTGTAACAGAGATACATTCCTTACACCAGAAACACAGTGTAACAGAGATACATTCCTTACACCAGAAACACAGTGTAACAGAAGATACATTCCTTACACCAGAAACACAATGTAACAGAGATACATTCCTACACCAGAAACACAAGTGTAACATAGATACAGTCCCTTACCACCAGAAAACACAGTGTAACATAGATACATTCCTTACACCAGAAACACAGTGTAACAGAGATACATTCCTTACACCAGAAACACAGTGTAAAAGAGATACATTCCTTACACAGAAACACAGTGTAACAGAGATACAGTCCTTACACCAGAAACACAATGTAACAGAGATACATTCCTTACACCAGAAACACAGTGTAACAGATATACATTCCTTACACCAGAAACACAATGTAAACAGAGATACATTCCTTACACCAGAAACACAATGTAACAGAGATACATTCCTTACACAGAAACACAGTGTAACAGAGATACATTCCTTACACCAGAAACACAATGTAACAGAGACACATTCCCTTACACAAGAAACCCAGTGTAACAGAGATACAGTCCTTACACCAGAAACACATGTAACAGAGATACATTCCTTACACCAGAAACACAGTGTAACAGAGATACATTCCTTACACCAGAAACACAGTGTAACAGATACACATTCCTTACCCCAGAAACACAATGTAACAGAGATACATTCCTTACACAAGAAACCCAGTGTAACAGAGATACAGTCTCTACACAGCAAACCAGTGTAACAGAGATACATTCCTTACACAAGAAACCCAGTGTAACAGAGATACATTCCTTACACAGAAACCCAGTGTAACAGAGATAAATTCCTTACACAAGAAACACAATGTAAACAGAGATACAGTCCTTACACAAGAAACCAGTGTAAACAGAGATACATTCCTTACACCAGAAACACAGTGTAACAGAGATACAGTCCTTACACAAGAAACCCAGTGTAACAGAGACACATTCACTTACACCAGAAACACAGTGTAACAGAGACACATTCCTTACACAAGAAACACAATGTAACAGAGACACATTCCTTACACAAGATAACACAGTGTAAGAGAGACACATTCCTTACACAAGAAACACAATGTAACAGAGATACATTCCTTACACCAGAAACACCAGTGTAACAGAGATACATTCCTTACACCAGAAACACAGTTGTAACATAGATACAGTCCTTACACTAGAAACACAATGTAAACATAGATATACAGTCCTTACACCAGAAACACAATGTAACAGATATACATTCCTTACACAAGAAAACACTGTGTAACAGATATACATTCCTTACACCAGAAACACAATGTAACAGAGATACATTCCTTACACAAAGAAACACTGTGTAACAGATATACATTCCTTACACCAGAAACACAATGGTAACAGAGATACATTCCTTACACAAGAAACACCAGTGTAACAGAGATACAGTCCTTACACCAGAAACACAGTGTAACAGAGATACATTCCTTACACCAGAAACACAGTGTAACAGAGATACATTCCTTACCCCAGAAACACAGTGTAACAGAGATACATTCCTTACACAAGAAACACAGTGTAACAGAGATACATTCCTTACACCAGAAACACAGTGTAACAGAGATACATTCCTTACACCAGAAACACAGTGTAACAGAGATACATTCCTTACACCAGAAACACAGTGTAACAGAGACACATTCCTTACACCAGAAACACAATGTAACAGAGATACATTCCTTACACAAGAAACACAATGTAACAGAGATACATTCCTTACCCCAGAAACACAGTGTAACAGATATACATTCCTTACACAAGAAACACAGTGTAACAGAGATACATTCCTTACACCAGAAACACAGTGTAACAGAGATACATTCCTTACACAAGAAACACAGTGTAACAGAGATACATTCCTTACCCCAGAAACACAGTGTAACAGATATACATTCCTTACACCAGAAACACAGTGTAACAGAGATACATTCCTTACCCCAGAAACACAGTGTAACAGATATACATTCCTTACACCAGAAACACAGTGTAAAGAGATACATTCCTTACCCCAGAAACACAGTGTAACAGAGATACATTCCTTACACAAGAAACACAGTGTAACAGAGATACATTCCTTACACCAGAAACACAGTGTAACAGAGATACATTCCTTACCCCAGAAACACAGTGTAACAGAGATACATTCCTTACACCAGAAACACAGTGTAACAGAGATACATTCCTTACACAAGAAACACAGTGTAACAGAGATACATTCCTTACACCAGAACACAGTGTAACAGAGATACATTCCTTACACAAGAAACACAGTGTAACAGAGACACATTCCTTACACCAGAAACACAATGTAACAGAGATACATTCCTTACACAAGAAACACAATGTAACAGAGATACATTCCTTACCCCAGAAACACAGTGTAACAGAGATACATTCCTTACACAAGAAACACAGTGTAACAGAGATACATTCCAAATTCCCTCCCCCCCCCCCCCCCCCCCCCCCCCCCCCCCCCCCACACACACACAGACACACTTCAGCGTACTGGGCACATTCAAATCCCCTCCTCCCACACACACATACACACACACACTCACACACACACACACACACTACAAGAATAACACTTCTGTTTGACGCCATTGTTTTTTTAAATATTGCTGGACGTGGTTATCTTCACGCGTCAGAGATCGCAATTTGTGGAGAGTCATGATCACCCACGCCAGCCGTCAAGACACTGGATGATGATGATGTTTAACAACTCCAGATTGATTGACTAGACATGTTTACGCCGAGTAGTTTGCCATTAAACAGAAATGAACCGTAATGGACGGGTACGAACAGAGCTGCACGGGGTGGCTGCATAGAGAACTGCTTGAAGTCAGTTGAGTGTCTATGTTCTATTGTGGAAAGATGGCGAAGGTATCAGAATGTTGCCTCTGCTGTCTAAACACGAAGTCGACTTTTAAGCGCAACTGACCAGTTTAGAGATTGTACCCTTTACTCTAATATCAATGCACAGGAAGTGTAAGTGCCAGAGCGCTCTCATCATTTTGACTACGTTGACTGCTGTTTCACACCACGGTTCACACAAAACCACACTATCCACTTTCATATTATATTCCACTCTGATTCCTTGTCCCACCCAGGGTGACCAGATCGCCGTGATCAAAAGAAGCCAAGTCATGAAATAAAAAGCCAAAATAAAGCCAAACACTGCCTAGTAAAAAGATATATTAAAAATATACTTATATCACATGAAGACCTCTTCTTCAAATAAGTTTTCCTCTTCATTGTTGAAATTCAGTACAGGATTCATTAGAATATACTATTCCAGCTTTGAAATCATTCAACATTTTGAATGAAGGTACAAATTCATTACAGCACTTGTTTGAAGATAATGGTTCTGCTCTAATTCTAATAATTGCTTCTAAGCTTCTATTCCTTGCTTTGGTTTTATGCATGTTAAAAGAGAGAACATCCTCTCCACTGCGGTATTGCTAATAGGTGTTATTAAGCAAGTAAGAATAAAAGAAGCAAGCTCTTTAAATTGGGGATGTTTCATGACTCCTTGCCAGAACTGCTCTGCATTTTTAGGCAGTCCATTTTCTTTAAATTGTTCTTCTTCCTTCCAATCTATAAAATTTTCTGTATTGTTCTTCAATAATAGTGTGGTTTTCTTCAGCCAAATTCAAAAAGGGCAATTTCGAAAATAGTGGTCTAGAAGCCTGGTTTAAGGTTATTCCAGGGTTAAAATTGGTTAGATATTTAAATATATTTCTTGCTGAAGGAAGCCGCTTTCTAACTTGATAAAGTGCTTCTTCTCGCACTGATAAGCATCTTTCTTTGAGATCTAAGACCTCTTGTTGGCAATTAATTTTTGTATCAGAACTTTTCTGAATATAGTTATCACACTCTGACAGGAATTTGATGCCAAAATCAACATTAGAAACATCTTTTTTCTTATTATTGGTATCATAAGTCCTACTATTACGACGCTTATAATGCAAAAATAGTTCTTCATGTAATTCGTGAGGATCTGCCTTACTTTTCTGAAAAAAGGCTATTTAACCTTTCGAATTCCTGCACAATAGGGGTTGCGAAATGAAAATAAAGGTAGTTTCTTTGATCTAGAAGCATTTCCTTAAATTTAGTGTAATAATTTGCTAATTCAGCAGAAATAAAATAAGCCTTGAGTTCTTCCCAATTTATTAGAATGTTGAACATTACTTTTCCCCGGACAAGCCAGCGAATAGAAGAAATTTTCTCAAAGGAAGTGATGCTGTTCTAGCTTGCTGAAATTCTGTCGATGAGTTCATAATTTTGAATAAATCTTTAAATGCTTCTTGTCTTAGATTGCTATGTCTAAACCAATTTGGTATTTCTGTCAGCAAAAGTCCAATGTTTTAAGGTAGTTTTGACACTGTATATTTGATGCACAATGCTAATGAATGGCAAACACACTTATACTGAACACATGAAGGAGATACATCTGTCATTCTGGACCAAACTGAATTGTTGCATCCAACCATACTGGAAGCACCATCGGATGCAAAACCAATGCAATTTTTTAATGATTGATTACATTTTTCAATTTCATCCTAATTTTCAGCTAATTTAACTTTGTCATCAATTTTCTTGCTTATTGTCACCACTGAAAGTGTTTTTTGTGAAGAAGATGGCGCGCTCCGCTTGTGTTTTTCTGTTGTTGCATGATTTGCGAGATTTGAAAATCTTGGAACAATATTACAATGGCACAGTTTGCAATATGCCTGTTCAGAACCGTCAGTGGATTTCTTGAGCCACACAAATGTCTTTTCCCATTGATCATTATATTTCCGATTAGTATCATAAGATGGTTTCCACTTTGGCATGATAATAGGTTCAGTCAATAATATTAATAAGAAATACTTGCGAGTTGCGACTCGCGATTGCTATGAAGGTATAATTAATTTGAAAACTTAACTACTAAACAGTAAGCTGCGCAGTGCTTCAGTGAGCATAGAACATGGCCAGATAAGCTTATCATTTTGCATTTGTTTTTGCTTAAAAATAGTAACACAAGACAACAATTAACTTGAAAAATTCAAAAAAGAGGCATATACCATTACAAATTGTTAAAAAGCCAAAAGAAAGCCAAAAAGCCAAACTGATTTTCTGACGCCAAACCTGTTTTAAAAAAGCCAAATTTGTCAAATTTGGCTTGTAAAAAGCCAATCTGGTCACCCTGGTCCCACCCTCCCCTCCGTCCCCTCCTGGCAAACGCAGAAAGCTGGTCTGGCACATAAAGCAGCGGAAGTCATCAGTTTTCTATTAATCTACCTAACAGGTGTGATTGATCGGCAAAGTGAACTAATCTAGTTCAGTGATCCGAAGAACGTTGTGTGGGCACGGGTCAGCGGTCATCTGGTGCTGTAAGTTTCACTGAGAGAACAAGAACTGGGGTGTCTCGTTGGTCAGGCGAAGAAGTACACTTGTTTCTGCTGCGTGGCTCTGTCGACATTTGAATATGACAGGTTCGAATCCTAGTCGGAAACTATAACTTTTTTTTTTTTTTTAATGTTGTCTAGTTCGTCCTCTAATCCTGACTTCTTTCTTCTACTTCTACGGACGCCAAACAATACGTGTGTTTATTTATGAATGGAGAGAACAAGCGCGCTGGCGAAGTAGTTGGTTACTTGCACTTGTCGTTGTAGTTGTCCAGTGGTTAAAACCCACTAGGGATTCGAATTTGTTTTGTGGGGTGGATCCAGACCTGCAAACTGGGTACTGCGAGGAAGGGTGATGGCCACCTAAACATATTGTGCCATGTTAGCTGCACGTCTTTTACAGGAGTTAGCAGTCAACCCCAGTATGTTTTTGTGTGGCTGTTGTGATTCCTAGGCAATTTTACGTTCAATAGTTTGCCATTATTTCTGATCGACCGGCACTCATACCATGGTATGAAAACCAACGGAAGGTGGTCTGCTTCCAAATCTTACGCAGCTGTGTTTTGAAAGCGGTATGCGGGATTACGAATTGTATTCGTAACTCCTACGGCACACATCCTGCTTGTGAATTGTGCCAAGACGCGGTGTATATGACTACATAACCCTCAGTACCTTGTGAATTGTGCCAAGACAATAGGGACATTTATAACATCAGATGGAAGATAGACAACAGAGATTAAGAAGATAATATGGCAAGCAAAATCTGTATTTCAGAAAATGAAGAGTATCTTATGCAATAAGTCACTATCATTGAATGTAAGGAAAAGAGTGTGAAGTTTAATATAGAATCTTATTTGCTGTATGGCAGTGAATCTTGGAATGTTTTTTTTTTCTCGCATATCCTTTACAGGACATGGATGTTAACATCAGCATCTTTCAGCCGATTGTTGAGTTCTTGGCAAGATTATGCTCAGTAGTTTGCCATTGCTTTCTGATGTATCACTTGCTGTGTGGAGAGTGGTGATAAATGTATTACTAATCTTCTGGTAGAGGTGGTATCTGAGTGTGCCGTCATGATTGTCCTCTCTATACTGGCAATGAGAGGTAGAAATAAACTCTTCTCAACTGTAGTGGCGCGCTGTCTATGCACACCGCTGTCTTAACAAAGTCGCCCCGTTATCGGATGCTTCCAAAGCAGTCCTGTATCTGTCTATCTCGTTACCAGTCTAGGTGGACGATGTACGTGGGCATATTCTCCAGGATGCCAAAACCTTGGGGTGGCACAACGCTCTAACCAGCCTCTCCTTACAAGACGAACCGCACTCCATGAACGAACCCCGTAGGTTACCGACGTGGAGAGAACCGTTGCCGATTCTCGCCCACGTCACGTTACGCACGAGATTATACGGGATTACGGAGAAAGTCGTGTAACTCCTAGACCAGGGAGACCGGCAATCTTTGAATGTACATGATCAAATTAGGAAGAACTTGGAAGTAACAGAGATGTGGTTCCTGAGACGAATGTTGCGAATTTCTTGGACTGCCAAAGACAGCATGAAACAGGCTAATGAAACTAGAACATTGTATACAACAGTAAGAAGGAGACAAACAGCTTTATTTGGATATGTGATGAGAGTAGAGGCATTGAAGAACATCGTGACAACTGAAAAGATCAAAGGGAAGAGAGACAGAGGCCGACCAAGAGAAACGATGCTGGATGGATTGAGATGGTGGCATGGAGGAATATCATCAGCTGAGTTGATCCAGAAAACCAAAGACCGAGATCTGTGGAGAGTCATGAACGAACGAACGAACGAACGAACGAACAGACTTTATTTTCAAAGGGTAACAAATTGGGCACGCAGGCCCGTCTTACATTCGGCCCTTCCAATCACTCATCTTTCTTTCATGAACAGTGCATAGGAAAAAAACATTGTCACATGAATTTTGTAAACATAAACAATGCATATTACTATGTTATAAGACACATCCACCACCCACCCACACATCCCCCATTCACTCCAACTCCCCCACCCAACCACACACACAAACAACATTCTCCCACCCATCCACCACATCCCTACACATCTCCCCACCCACACACACCTCTCATCCACCACACATCCCATCCACCCACACCCCAAGCACACATACATTCAATAACCCACACATCCCCCACCTACACACATCTCCCCACCCACTCACATATCCTTTACCCGTCCCATTTCCCACCAACAATCACTCACCCAATATCCTCCTCCACCCACACACCTCCAACCACCCAACCAAACACACATTCCTCAGCCACACACACATCTCCCCGTCAACTCACATATTCCGCACCTACCCACACACAAATTCCGCACTCACCCACATAATCTCCCATCTCCCCCAGCCCACTCACTTATCCCGAGCCCACACCTACAAACATCCCCCACCATCTCCTAACCTGCACACACTCACCCACCCACATATCCTCTACCCACCCACACATCCTCTACCCACCCATCCCCCAACCAAACATCCCTTAACCACACACCCTTACTCATATACAATCACCCACCCACACATCCTCTACCCAACCACACATCCTCCACCCAACCACACATCCTCCATCCACCCATTCCCCCAGCCACACATCCCTTAACCACACACCCTTACCCATATACACACACATCCCCACCCACGCACAATCTCCCCACCCATACAAACATCCCTCACACACATCCCCACCCACCAACACATTCCCCATTCACAAACACACACCTCCCATCCACAACCCATACATTCATCCCCTCACACATCCCTAGACACACGTACTTATCCCTCAACCACTAACACCCACACATCCCTTACCCACTCATCAACACATACATCTCCTATCTACCCACCCACACTCACACATCCCAACCACCCATCTAAGCAAACATCCCCCACCCTCACACACATCATTCACCCACCCACAAACCCAACCACACCTTCACCCACCCACACAAACATCATTTATCCACACCCAGCTCCCCTCCCACACAATACCACACCCACACACATCCCAAAGACACATCCCTCACCCACACACACATCTATCCACACATCTCCTACCCATCCACACATCCCCCAACTACAGTCGCCCTCACTACCCACACATACATCCTCCATCCAGCCACACACACCCAGCCAGACATATCCCCCACCCACACACACATCTCCAAATCCATCACCCACACTCATCACGCACCCCTCCCCCAACCCACACACATCCCCCACACACATTCACCCAAACATCCCACACCCACATACACATCCCCAAACCCACAACCACCCCCACCTGCACACATCTCCCACCCACCACATATCCCCACACCCACATCTCCCCACCCACACATATACCCCCACCCATCCCATAACCCACCATTCAATCATCCACCAACATATCCTCCTCCACCCACTCACCCACAACCACCTAGACAAACACACATCCCCACTCACAAACACATCTCCCCATACACCCATACATCTCGCACGCACCTACACACAAATCCCCCACCCACCCACACAAACCCACCCCGCCCACCCACACACATCACGAATCCACCCACACACACATCCCCCGATCCCCCAACCTACTATTATGATAAAACTCCCACACTTTACACACACATACAGTGACGATTGTCGTGAGCATTGTCGCAAAATTGTAAAGAAAATGGAGAAAAATTGTACATATACATTTTGTAACTTAAAAATTAGTGATGCAATTCAACTCTCTCTCTCTCTCTCTCTCTCTCTCTCTCTCTCTCTCTCTCTCTCTCTCTCTCTCTCTCTCTCTCTCTCTCTCTCTCTCTCTCTCTCACTCACTAGCGCTCTCACTCACATTACAGTAATGTTATATTATACATGATAAAATCAAGTGTCATACATACAAAATGATAATGTGAAAGATGAAAATACACAAAGAATATGGAATGGCATGTTACAGGACATGCGAGCACTGAATTCTCTCTCTCTCTCTCTCTCTCTCTCTCTCTCTCTCTCTCTCTCTCTCTCTCTCTCGCTCTCTCTCTCTTACATAGGCACACACACATTCCCCCCCCCCCACACACACACATATCCCTCACATACACACCCATACATACATCCTCACATATAGGAGGACTAGTATAGACAAATACATGATGCCTCACATGATTACTGAAACTAATAAGAACAAACTCCTACACTTTACACACAATTTAGAACCTGACGATTGTCGTGAGAATTCTCGCAATTGCAAGAAGTGGAGAAAAAATTGTACATATACATTATGTAGCGTAAAAATTAGTGATGCAATTCAAATCTCTCTTATTTTTTTTCTCTCTCCCTCCCTCTCTCTCTCTCTCTCTCTCTCTCTCTCTTGCTCTCTCTCTCTCTCTCTCTCTCTCTCTCTCTCTCTCTCTCTCTCTCTCTCTCTCTCTCTCTCTCTCTCTCTCTCACATCACAGTAATGTTACATTATACATGATAAAATCAAGTGGCATACAAAATGATAAGATGAGAATTAAAAGAAAAAAATATGGAATGGCATGTTACAGGACAATCAGGTGGCATTAAACGATACCTCGTAATATGAAAGATGAGAATACATGAAAAATATGGAATAGCATGTTACATGACATGCGTGGGCTCAACTCTCTCTCTCTCTCTCTCTCTCTCTCTCTCTCTCTCTCTCTCTCTCTCTTTCTCTCTCTCTCTCTCTCTCTGTCTCTCTCTCTCTTTACATACTCACACTCTCACACTCATTCACTCTCTCTCTCTCTCACTTACACTCACTAACTCTCTCACTTTCTTTACAGTAATTTACATGAATTCATTTTATGCATGTTAAAATCAAGTGCATCAAAATGATAATATGAAAAAAAAATGAGAATACACAAAACATATGGATCAGCATGTTAGATGACATGCATGCCCTCAACTCTCTCTCTCTCTCTCTCTCTCTCTCTCTCTCTCTCTCTCTCTCTCTCTCTCTCTCTCTTGTCTCTCACTCACATGTACATACACACACACACACATCATACCCACGCAATACACACACCTGCACACATCCATATACTTACTCACACGTACTCACATAACACCCGAATATACACTCCCTCGCATACACTGCATGCATGCACACTTACACATACACATACAAAGATATACAATACATACACGAGCACACACACACACACACACTCGTCCATACACACATACACACACGCACATGCATATAAATGCATATAAACACATGAACGCACACCTTAACACACGTACAGACATACACACAGAGTCACACACAGATGCACACATGTACACACATATACACCCATACACACATCCAGGCATGCACACACATACATCACACTTTCTCATGCACTCTCTCATTCAACCACGCTCTCTTTTACACACTCACTCGCTCTCACACTCACTCATTCGCGCACATACACGCATACCTACAAATTCTCTCTCACTCACTCACGCTCCCTTACTCACTCATTTACTCGATGACTCTCTAACTCACACTCACTCACTAACTTTCACACTCTATCACACAGACAGGCAGACACACAACACACCCACTCTCTCAGATTCACTCATTCTCTAACTAAATCTCTCACACACATATGTCCACACACTCACTCACTTTTACACTCACTCAGGCACATGCGCATGCATACTCTCTCACTCTCACTCATACTAATTCTTCCACTCACACTCTTTCTCACTCACTCTCTCACCCACTGTCTCGTTCACACACATACAGTGAAGAATGATAGTGGAAAAATGATACTAGTAGGTGACTTATGGAGGCATATAGTCGGTATGAAGTAAGTATTGAAAGAGTTTTCGGTTGAATGTGTAGGGACTCATTGGTGTTTTCAGTTCTGGTTGAAGGCTATTCCACAAGTGAGCACCAGAATATGCGAAACAAGTTTTGTATAAGTCCAATCTAGGCTTAGGAAGCTGTAATAAATTTAAGCGCTTACTGTTCATTGCATTAGATTGAATTAACGGTAGAAGATACTCTGGCGTATTTTCAGATATAATTTTATTCACTAATTTGGCCTTGTTAAAAAGGAAGCGCTTTTGAAGTGGTAGAAGTCTTAAATGGCTGTATAATTTATTACTTTCAACGTGCTTTATGCTAGAAACTAGACGTATAGCGCGGTTTTGAAGCGAACACAATCGTTTCATATTAGATTTAGGGCAGCCATCCCAGACTGTGGAACAATAATCGAGAGGTGATTGGATATAGGATGCATAGAATATTTTACGTGTGCTTTCATCCAAAAAGTGTTGAATTTTTGCAAGTTGGTAAACTTTTTGTGCTATTCTCTTGGTAAGGGCGTGAACATGAGGGCTCCAGTTTAAATGTCTGTCAATTAAAAGACCTAATGTTTTATGTTCATTTACATTAATTATAGGTAACGTGTCCACGTGGAGCTCGAGCGGTGTCCCTGTTATGGCTAGCGTCTGTAGTTTTTGTCTGGTCGTTATTAGCATGGATTTAGTTTTGTCGATGTTAATTAACATGCGATTTTCATTGCTCCATCTACTAAGGTTGTCAAGATCGTTTTGTAAAGAGCTCTCTAAGTCACAAAGGCTCTCTTGACTTGTGTAAATAGTGCAGTCATCCGCAAATAGATCACACGAAGTATTGAGGTATAAAGGAAGATCGTTAATATACACTGCAAAAAGCAGCGGACCTAGTATTGAGCCCTGAGGCACCCCAAAATTAAGTTGTGTGGGTCTTGATAGACAGTTATTGAAGGACACTACTTGTTGTCTGTCTGATAAAAATGACGTAATTAGGTTCACCATATTGGTGCTAGTCTTCATGTGTTTTAATTTTCTAATTAAAATATCATGATCTACCATATCAAAGGCCTTTTTAAAGTCTACAAATACTGCTCCACAAATGTTGCCATTGTTGATACAAAGATGCCAGTTATCGGTCATTTTTGTAAGGGCACTATGGCAAGAATATTTAGGTCGAAACCCAGATTGACTGTCAATTATTAGATCGTTGTTAATTAAATGATGTAGTGTTATTTTATGCATGTGTTTTTCTAATGGCTTTGATAGCGAGGATAGTAAGGAAATAGGTCTATAATTACCCAAGACGCTAATATCAGTTGAGCCATTTTTAAGTAGAGGATACACTTTAGCAACTTTAAAGGCAGATGGAAAGTAGTTTTTGGATAGGCACTGGTTATATATGAACGTTAAGGACTCACTAATAATAGGTGCAGCACACCGAAGAATTCTATTACTGATACCATCTAGGCCTTCTGAATTTGTTGCTTTGAGATTTGAGAGATATTTATATACTTCTGCAACAGACATCAAGGGAATCTCAGAGGGAATATTTCTAGAGCACTTCCCTTCACAGAATGATGACAGTGAACTTAAATTACATACTGAGTCTGGTATTGAGGACTTTAGATTCTCTATTTCTGATTGAAAGAAGTAACTGAAATCCTCGCATGTTATAGAGTTTGGTATTGCTGACTCTGAAGTGTGTTTCTTGTTGGTTAGCGAGTTAATAGCCTTCCATATATTTGTATTATTTGATTTATCTACAATTAAATTTTTGAAATGATCTTTCTTTATCCTACGAACTTCATATTTAACTTTATTTCTTAGTCTGCGGTAATTGATAAAATCTTTATTTTTGTGTGCTGTATCTCGTTCTCTCATGATTTCGAGAACTTCGCTAGTGACCCACGGGGACTTATGTTGATTCTTGACTCGAACTTCTTTGACTGGCACATGTTTATCAAATACATTGTATACTGCCTTTGTCCAGTAAGCTAGTGCATCATCCGGATCAGGAAGTTGGTAAACATGTTCAAGGGCTGCATTTTTTAAGTCGTCTAAAAATAAATTTTGGTTGAGAGCTTTAAAGTTTCTAAATTTGATGCTTAAATGTTTATTTTTAGGAGTTTTGAACCCAATTTTCGACCATGTACAACATATTGGGTAATGGTCACTAACTGCACTAACAGGAACAGAACATTCGGTAATATTAACTGGACAAGTAACATATATATGATCAATTATAGTTGAGGAGGTGTCTGTAACTCTTGTGGGACGATTTATTAGTTGTTTGAAATTGTAAGATATAATGATATCTTCCCATGTCTGGTTGGATTTAGTAATATCTATGTTAAAGTCACCTAATATCATGACTTCTCTACCTGCTGTAAACACCCTATCCATCATTGTAGTGAAACAGTCATACCAACTATACCCAGCACAGGGATTTCGATATAGGTATCCAATGAGAAACGGTTGCTGGCTGACTGGCTTCACCTCTAACCAAACACATTCTATCTCTTCTATCTCGAGATCACTTCTACGGGAACAGTTGAGAGAATTTGAAATGTATACAGCAATACCTGTCTCTAATTTTTGATTTGCGTCTCTTCGAATTACTTTAAACCCCTTAAGAGAGATTTCAGAGTCGGTTATTTTGTCGTTGAGACGACTTTCTGTGATTCCAAACACATGGAACTGTTTGCACAGTATTACTGAAAGCTCGGGTAATTTATTGAGCAAATGATAGATGTTGAGATGGCCTATATGTAGACCATCTTTGTTTAGCCACTGATCGTGATTGGCGAACATTACACAATATAAAGATGATGTCGCTTGTGGTAGAAAAATTTCAGAGGTTTTGAAACTTTATTTAGTGGTAGTTACGACTATTAGAGGGGATAGGAAAATGTCTGTGATGGAAGTGACATCATTAAAGCTTGGTGCAGAGCTGCAGGATTGTATTGCATTAGCTGTTGAAGTTGACAATTCCACTGATAAGAGTGTGGATTACCGTCCAATGAGGGACCACTGCTATGAGAGCTACTGGAAGTGCCTACATTGGAAGCAGGCATCGAGGGCACCGAAACATTGTTTATCGGTGTCCCCTTTGACATGCTAGGTGGAGACTGTTTTATGGGCAAGGGAGGAAACAATGCACCATAGTTAGCAACATTGGGATTGGAGCCTGGGTCGCTATTTACAGCCTTGTATTCCTGGGGAATAGGCAAGGGTGGTGTGGGCAGAGGTTGAGTGTTTTCTGAACACTGAGAGATGGCTACAGCCGGAGGTGAAGATCGGTTTACTCCTGTAACTGAAACTGGTTCTAATTGTTGTGTACGTTCAGGATATTTTATGTTCTTCGCTAGTATGCTAGTTCCTAGTTTTGAACAATGTAGTTGATCCTTATATAGTTTTTTCTTGGGAGCCCCGGACGGCGATGTGAAATACGGGGTATTATTAATGAAAGCATTGTTAGTTTCTTGACAAAATTTATGTAGAGTCAGATTGCCAGCATCGGCAGTGCGGCGCTGGAATCCATAACATGGCGGGATGATTGATGAAAAGAAAATAGATGCTTTAGGAAATTTCTTGCGCAACAACACCTCTAATGTAGCGAGTTGTGAGGTGCTTATGATGTGATTGTTCATAATATTGTTGACACCAATATGGACTGTTGTTCTTCTAATTCTATCATTCATCTTGAATTTCCGCAGTGTAGAGGTCAGTCTATCAATGTCAGCTCCTGGTAGCGGGTAGATCGAGGTAGTTTCGCTGTCAGAAGATGACATGCGGTCACTATAGATTCCCTTGAGCAGAGAGTCTCCAATGACGACATGAGTTGCACTGTCATCCATTGTTATTTCACGCTGTTGACGCACCCGTTTGATTTCTTGCCACTGATCGCTGTCATCTTTCATGCGTTCTTGTTTATTATAGTCGTTACTTGTTTGGACTGGTTCTTGATGCTCAGTAGTGGTAGTGGCTGAGCTCTTTAACTTCTTGTCTGCTGCTGGAGAGTCTACACTTGAGGCCTGGGACCTATTGCTGACACGCACATCAATGGGGTAGATGGATGGTGCGCGTTCTGCAGGTTTAGTAGTGTTGCAGCCTGTGGAAACTAACTGTATGTCATTTTGCGACGAAAATCCACTGGTCATACACACCTCTGCAGCACTATGAATACTTCCTGTTTGTGCACTTTTGTCAAATGACTGTGCACTCTTTTGTTTTAAGGCATGGATTGTTGTTTTAAAGGTGTCCTTCTCTTCTTTAAGGAGGCGGATTTCTTTTTGAAGGCGAGCGTTTTCTTCTTTAAACACGGCAATGATATTAGTTGTGTTGTTGGAAATAAAGTCTTTTAGCCTGTCCTCCAAAGCCTGGATGAGTTCACGACAGGCGTTGTGGTTGTGTGGTTCGGCTGAGGAAAGAGTGACTAAAGATGATGTGTTAGTCTCATCAGATTGGGCTACTGAACTGTGATGTTCGTCCAGCTTGAGCTTGGGATCAGTGTCTGCAGATTCACTAGACCACACTTGTGAAGTTGGCGTTGAAGAAATCCGACGTTTGGGTGGCGTGCTCGTCAAACTTTTCCCCGTCGTGTCTTTGTTTGTATTTTCATGGCGCTTGGATAAAGTAGAGTTCCGTAAGTTGGACGCCATATTAGTAATGTATGAGGCTCCACAGGCCGGGAGTACACACAAGTTCGCCGCCTTTCGGTCACGCGTGCTTGGCGACTAACCACGCGCTAGTCCCACATGGTTAAATCACACGTTGTCGTTAACCGATAATTGGTAGTTTTCAAAACTGAACGTTCTTACCTTACATTTCACAAAGAAATCAGCATTTCACTAAATAATAGTCATATAAACTTAATATATTAATTAGTATTAGATCCAGTTTTAGAAAAACACAATGATATACACAGCATCTCGATTGAAATAGGCAAAACTTTGTTAAATTATATAAACATTGGGAGAGCTTGTGAAATCACGTTCGCTGGTAGCCGGAAACCGGAAGTGGAGGAAAATGGAGAAAAAAATGGAGAAGTGGAGAAAAAAATGAACGTCTACGCCAGCTGGCATGACACTTCATGATGATGATGATGATGGTGATAATGATGATGATGATGATGAGACACACCAAGAAGATCAAAATGTCTGCAGATCTGCAAACAAGTGAAACGGCACAATTATCTCGGAACAGTCATAACATCCGATAGGCGGTGCCTTGAAGAGATTAGAGCAAGTATCGCTATGGCAAAGATTGCATTTTGCAAGATGGGAAACAAACTAAACAACAAAATGACGTCATCTGCTACAAGAAAAAAAATGTCGAAGTGCTACATAGAACCTGTAATTCTGTATGGATGTGGTCAATGAGGAGACAAGCTGAAAAACACCCAATGAATATAAATATGGTTTGTGAGGAAAATGCAAAAAATATCATGGACAGATAGACAAAGCAATGACCATGTCCTACAAGAAGCAAATGAAAACCGTAAACTGATTAGAGAAATTAAACGTAGTCAAGATGTTCGGGCACGTTTTGATTAGAAATAAATTGGAACTTTGTGACACCTGGCAAGACTGAGAGGAAACGAACAAGGGGAAAGAGGAGCGGTAAATACAAGGATGGCTTGATCACATGGCTTTATCGAGACAAGAATACATAGCTGATCCACGACGCTGTTGATCGTGGGAGATTACGAAACATGACCGACCACACTTTTCGGCATGGCTCTTGAAGATGATGATGATCTCCAAATGTACGGGGAAAACCCTAGACTGGTCAAGAGTATGTATTGGAATCAAGGTCATCATGTGCTCTGCCAAATGACGTAGGCATATCCCGCACATATCTTGGTCCCTGGTGCCCTGAATCAATTCTATTGGTGCCGCTCCACAATGCCACAGTCCTAGGCCTTCTGTCATAGGGTCACTACGTCTGTCTCTGCCTCTTCATCTCATCTCATCTCATCTCATCTCCTCTCATCTCATCTCATTTAATCTCATGTCATGTCATGTCATCTCATCTTGTTCCACTTGTACTTTGCGGTGTTAAGACAAAGCATAAACGGCGGGAGATTGCCCGTTCATGGGCTTCATGTATCATGCATTCTGTCCATCGTCTACATGGTCAACCTCTTCTTCTGGTCTGTACATCATTTCTTGTGATCGTATATTGTCAGCTGGTAGCCTAGTTATGTGGACGAATCATTTCAATTGCTGTTTAAAAAAAAATTCTCACCATCATCATGTGCCATGCCGGTAAGCGTCGGCGGTCATGTCTCACCATCTCACTCGACCACCAGAGTCGTGGATCCGCTGTGTTCTTGTCTCTACCATGCCATGTGGTCAAGCCATCCAGGTATTTACTACTCTGCCCTCCCCTGTTCTCTTCCCCACAATCTCGCCAGTTGTCACCAAGTTCTTAAATTCATCCTCATAACAAAAATTGTCGACTGTCTTCGTCTAATTTCTCTAATCAATTTACGATTTTCATTGTTTCTTGTAGGACTTGGTCTTTGGATTTTCTGTCTGCCCATGCTATTCTTTGCATCTTGCTCAGTAACCACATTTCCACAGCCATCAGATGTTTTTTCAGTCTGTTTGCTCATTGTCCACGCGTCACATCCATACAAAAGCACCGGTTCTATGTAGCACCACAACACTCTTTTCTTGTTGTTCTTGTTTCTTTTTATTGGTCATTTATGTTTTCCATCTTGCAAAAGGCTACCTTCGCCATAGTGATTCTTGTTCTAATCTCTTTAAGACATTTCCCATCAGAAGTTATGACTGTTCTGAGATAATTGTACCGACTCAGTTGCTTAAGAATATTTCCATGTTCTTTTATATTACATTGCGGTATTTCGTTCTTCCTAGTGACGTCCATAATGTATGTCTTCTTAAGTTTAATTCTAACCCTAGTTGTTCACTGTGTGCAACAATCACATCTACTAAATGTTGCAGATCCTGCTCATTGTCTGCTATCAATACTGTATCATATGCATACCCAACGTTATTGATGTTTCTTCCTCCAATTATGATTCCATCCATATCTTCTACATTACTGAATATATTTTCACTGTACCGGGAAAAAGGATCTGCAGACATTACACATCCCTGTCTCACACCTCTCTTAATAGGCTTACATTGACAAACTTCATTATCAATCCTTATGGCAGCTTGTTGTTTCCAATATATGTTTTTTTTTACAAGTCTACGGTCTTTCCCATCTATTTTTAGATCTTCAAGCATCTTTATCATGTTGACGTGTCTTACTTTATTGAAAGCCTTTGTGTAGTCAATAAAGCAAAGGTGTAGTTCTTTGTTTACTTCTATAGAACGTTCGATTATGGTTCTCAGTATATACACAGCATTTACTATACCCCTGTCTTCTACAAACCCACATTGTTCTTCTCCTGTTTCGGGTTGTATTTCTTCCTAACTCTTTGCATGATCTTAGCAAAATCTTCATGATGTTGCTCATTATATCTAATATTAATTGTTCGATGTTAATCACATTCCAAGGCTCCTGATTCCTTTGGGATTGCAATAAATATAGCCGGACTCCGCGGCGATGGTGTTGCGGACGCGATAGGTAATGCCGCTAACCCGTGTTCGAAACACAACGGCGACCGATTTGGCAGCAAGCCGTGTCGCGCTGGTTTTAACGTGTTTGTATGGGAGCCGGTCGTTCGTTTGCAATGGCAAACTACTGAACTTAAAACTTGCCAAGACATAAACAACGGCGGTAAAATGCTGGTGTTGACTGTCACGTCCTGTGAGAGATATGGAACTTAAAAAAAAAATATTGAATTACATAATTCAGGAGGTATATCTCCAGTATCATATATTGCATTCAGCAGTCTGGTGACCTGGTCTATTCCATATTCATCTAAGGCATTGATCATTTCTGTTGCGATGTTATTTCGGTCCAGGGTCTCGCCAGTTTTCATATGGTTAAGAGCATTCTGAACTCCCATCTTCAAAATTTAGGGTCCTTCGTTATTATACCGAAGATCATACTGTTCTTCTCTTGTATAATCATAAAGGTCTTTCATATAATCTGACCATACATGTAAAATCTGATATTGTTCTATTATGAGTTAGTCGTTTTTGGTTTTTAGGCAACCACTTGATGTGTGTATTCTTTTGTTAGTGATGTCATTAATTTTTTTGTGCATTAATTTGGTATTCGAAGTTTTGTGTTGGTTTTCAATTTCCCCGAAATTTTCCTCAAGCCATGTTTCTTTTGCCCCTTTGCATAGTTTTCTAATTTTCCTGTAAATCTATTCATATTTTTCACAGTTATGTTTGTTATTTCTTCTTATTTCCATGAGTTTTAAGATGTCTCCCGTCATCCATTTCTTGCGTCCCATCATCTTTATTTTTGGGTTGGTTGTTTCTGCGGCTTGATTAACTGATTTCTTTAATATTTCCCATTGATCGCTGACATCTTGAAATAATATTTCCGTATCGGACAATGCATCAAATCTGTTCTTTACCTCTACGTTGAATTTATCTTTTATCGCTTCACTCTTCAGTCCCCGTAGATCAAATTTTGTGTCTCTTGGTGTATCATTGACTTTTAAAAATTGTATATATATGTTGCGTATGTTTAATCTGTGGTCGCTGTAGCAGTCTGCGCTTGGCACGAAGAAAGACTCGCTGTACTACGTCTTCACAAGCTGATATTTCCAGTTTTGACAATATTGTCACATGCTTCTCTTGTCATTACATGACATAAGAACACTGTGCATTTCTATTTAATGTTCTACTTCATTAGCTCTTTCCAGTGACTCGTCGTTAGGTACTCTGGCAGCCCACAGTGCTGACAACTACATTCATCCGTCGTTGCCTCCAAGTTCTTTATAACTTGTTCAGTCACGTTCCCCAATTCACTGCAATATATATCAGAACGGTTTCTATATAACATATCAATACTCTCTTTCTGACATTAAACAATAGTGACTTATCACAAAAGATGCTTTTCACTTTCTGAAATGCCGCTTTTGCTTAGCCAATTCTGCTTTTAACCTCTGTCACGCATGCTCCATCCGATGTTATCATTGTCCCTGTGTATGTGAAGTTGTTAACTTGATTAAATATTTCCCCTGTGAATGTTATTTCACCCGTTATCTTTTTCTTAGATATAACCATTGCAAGACACAAACAACCCAATCAATATTCTATGAATACCCATATATTCCAAGAAGTACCTGATCTCCATATCTACAACTCACTCCCCTTCTATAGAGACACATCATCTACCCTGCCCAGGTGTGGGTAGTATAACGGCTCCAGCGACGGGCCCGCTACTTGAGTTAACAAAGGTATTAATGTGAAGTGGCACTGCACTACTCTCCAGGTCTTATCCGACCATCCTGGGCCAACAAGCGGCGCGACAATCGTTGCACGTGCATGTGGGGCGGCTTCAGTTTGTGAGTGAGCTCTGATTGACGACATCGTCTTGAAAGTTATGAATTCCTGGCTTCCTGTTAATAAAGTTCAGCTTTGTGAGTTCAGACAATGGGCCAGCGAGACCAGGTTCCGGTGCTGAGGCCGACAAAACCCGCGCAGACCTGCTTCATTTCCGTCACTTGGAGGCGGGGCTCATGAATAGACATAATAATACAATCTAGTAATGAAGGAGTTCCAGGGAAATGTGTTTCTGTGCCTCTTTCTCATTGTGTCTCAGCCTCAGTCTCTCTCTGTCTGTTCTCCCGTCAGATCTCACCCTGTTATTAAATCTGTCTGAATTGATTTCCTTTGCTCTGTCTTCTCTCTCTCTCTCTCTCTCTCTCTCTCTCTCTCTCTCTTTCTCTCTCTCTCTCTCTGTCTCTCTCTCTCTGTGTCTTCTCTCTCTGTGTCTTCTCTCTCTGTGTCTTCTCTCTCTGTCTGTCTTCTCTTTTTCTGTCTTCTTATTTTCAAAGGGTTAAGAATTGGGCAGTGAGACAAACAGTATTGTAGATCCATTGCAGCCATCCTTCGTTGTAGGAGACGGCATCTGATTGACTGAAAAAACTACAGCAGTCACAGAAATTGTGGAGAAAAAGATTGTTTTCGGGAAAAGCTCCGTACAGGTGAAGCGGCTGAATGATGATGGCCAGTGATTCTTCTATACCCGTGAATCATCACTGCCTCCAGCTGTTTTAAAAGAGTATCTGCCTCCTTCTGTCCCTCAATCTGTATGTTCACATCCTGCGTTTCTGTCGAGAGTTGACACCCATACCCCATCTGACTGTGCTCACGTTATTGCTAGCATAACGTTATAACGATTACTCTAACACACCCATTACAAGATAGTTGCATGTCCTCGACAGGACGTCGCATGCAACCCCGGTATTATTTGGCTGTTTGTGATTTTACAGGCAATATTACGTTCAGTTGTTTGCCATTGTTTTTTGAATGACCGACGCCCATACCAATGTTAAACATCAACGCATTGGCGGTCTGCTGCCAAATAGCCTGCAGCTGATTTCGAAAGCGATTTTAGCCACAGCCGCTGGCGACACGCCCTCTGTCACGTGGTATCATGGATCACGAACTGACCTGTTAATAATAACTGAACGGAGTGGACTTGAGGTATGACGTCCGCCTCTCTCTTGAACAGATCGGTTACGATTCACGACGTGGACGGGCCGGATTATTACAAAACCAGAAATCCTAGGATGGTGTACCTTACCTCTCCCTCCTTACAGGCCTTAAAGGCGAGAGTATCGACTTTATTTCACGGGGTTTTATGCTATATATCTCAATTTATTTCTGCATGGCAACTTGTCGAAACCGTCACACAGAACACGAACTCCGCAGCTCCAGCGACGACCCCGAGAATCATCTGAGAAAACTATACACGTGACCCTAGCAACGGAGTCCGGAAACGAACCTAGAAACTTAGAAGCGGCTTATCCACTTTGTATAGGCTTATCAGATAAGGGCGAAAAACTAGGAAGCCCCGCATTCTCGTTACACACATCATCAATCCTTTGAGAGTATGAAAGCGATCACAGCCAGCATAGTAAGCTATTGTAAAGACTACATTTGAAAAGAGAAAACATACCCACACCATAAAATGTATACCTTGTGTGATTCTGACATTTACGCAACTTTATCTTCTCCGGTGTAAAGAGTTCGTGCACTCTAATGAGACTCCCCTTGTGTGATCCTTGGGAGGAAACTGCAACTTCGATAGTGGTATCCGTGTGGAACGAAAGTGACTGTTAAAACCACACAAACAAACGATTCGGACTTCATATTGAGGAATAGAATCAGGTTGTTGTTTTCCAAATAAAAGGGACAACAACAAAACAAATACGAGTCAACAATCTGACATCGGCTATAGGCTTGTGATGTGATAGATCCATCGCATGTTGTAGGTCTGTGATGTGATAGATCCATCGCATGTTGTAGGTCTGTGATGTGATAGATCCATCGTATGTTGTAGGTCTGTGATGTGATAGATCCATCGCATGTTGTAGGTCTGTGATGTGATAGATCCATCGCATGTTGTAGGTCTGTGATGTGATAGATCCATCGCATGTTGTAGGTCTGTGATGTGATGGATCCATCGCATGTTGTAGATCTGTGATGTGATAGATCCATCGCATGTTGTAGGTCTGTGATGTGATAGATCCATCGCATGTTGTAGGTCTGTGATGTGATGGATCCATCGCATGTTGTAGGTCTGTGATGTGATGGGATAGGTCCACACATGATAGAGGTCTGTGATGTGATGGGATAGGGCCATCACATGATGTAGGCCTGCATGCTCTGAGGAAAGGTGGTTATTCCTTCCCTCTTTCACTGAACAGCGAACACTCACCCAACCTAGCCCTGACACCAGCGTAAGCCTTCGCCACTAAGACTAGTTCTCCCTGCTGTTTTCTTACAAGTAAGTGAGTGAGGGAGTGAGTGAGAGGTAAGTCAGTCAGTCAGTCAGTCAGTCAGTCCATAAGAGAGTGAGTGAGTGAGTAAGTAAGTAAGTAAATAAGTGGGTAAGTAAGTAAGTAAGTAAGTAAGTAAGTGGGTAAGTAAGTAAGGAAGTAAGTAAGTAAGTAAGTAAGGAAGTAAGGAAGTAAGTAAGTAAGTAAGTAAGTATGTAAGTAAGTAAGTAAGTAAGTAAGTAAGTAAGTAAGGAAATAAGTAAGTAAGTAAGTAAGTAAGTAAGTAAGTAAGTGAGTGAGTGAGTGAGTGAGTGAGTGAGTAAGTGAGTAAGTAAATATATCCTCGACGAAAACACAAGAAAGATATTCTATACTTCCCACATACAAACATATATTGATTATTGCTCTACAATCTGGGATGGATGCTCCAAATCAATAACAAAACGCCTTTATTCACTCCAGAAAAGGGCAGTGCGTCTAATCAATGGTGATAAGCTTACAGACAATTCTAACCTATATGAACGTCTTCAGTTATTGCCACCCCACAAACGCCTACTTTTTAATAATGCTAAACTAATTCACAAAATCCTATTTCGAAAATGCCCCAAGCTACCTTTGGCCATTGTTTAAATATAACGCAAGACATAGCGAACGAGTAAATATACTCCATGTCCCTAAACCTAGGATAGACTTATATAAAACAAGCTTAGCATACTCTGCCACTCAGTTGTGGAACAATCTTCCACAAGAAATCAAAGACACCACCAATCATTATACATACAGTCGCAACCTGTTTGAACACTACCTCAGGACAGACTACATGCTACCTTAAAAATAAAAAACAGCAACGAAGACAATAATAATGGTAAATTATCTCGAACGACAACTAGCCACACACCAAAAAAAAAAACATTCCCATATGTAAGGCACGTTACACCCACCTTGGGTATTCATGATGCCCATGTTAAACATTGCCTCAACGAGTCATGTATTATTGATTATGTTTCATGCGTTTTAATGCTTATTGTTCTTTTTTTTTAAATCAAAGAATTGCTTCATAAGAGATGTTGAATGAAAGAATGTATGAGAGGAAATAGAGAAGAAGGGCAGAATGTCAGACGGGCCTGCGTGTCCAATTCTTAACCCTTTGAAAATAAAGATTTTCGTTCGTTCGTTCGTTCGTTCGTTCGTTCGTAAGTAGATTTAGTCCATAGAAGGAGCAACATTTGGTTAAGTTGCTTTGTCTTCAAGTCTAAAGCCTAAGAAGCCATATTCTACTAAACGTTTGTTTGTTATTTAAGCTTTCATCGTCACATCCAATATATTTTCAACATTATGGTCCTCACCACCACCACCACGCCCATCATCATCGGCATCATCATCACCACAACCACCACCACCATCCATCATCATCATCATCATCATCATCATCATCATCATCATCATCATCATCATCATCATCCACCACCATCGTCATCATCATCATCATCATCATCATCATCATCATCATCATCATCATCATCATCATCATCATCATCATCATCATCATCATATCATCATCATCATCATCATCAGTCATCATCATCATCATCATCATCATCATCATCATCATCGTCGTCGTCGTCGTCGTCATCAACAACATCATAATTTTTACCATAATCACCATCACTACAAATACCACGCCAGCAACTGAACCCGAAAGTCCGACTCCTGTGTTTGCTCAGGACCCCGCTCTCTACTTCAACGTCTCAAGTCAAATTTCCTTTGGGAGCGATGTCGCATGTGAAGGCAGCAGTCCACAGAGTCCACAACCCGCATCCTGACATGGCCGTTCTGACGACCCTCAGTCGGTCTACGCGTCTCGTCACTTGCTTGACTTGTGCTAATCCAAACTTCACACGTGCCTCTGTGTGTACGCGGTTTGCCTTCTTCTGACCGTCGATGTTTTCAGTTTTTGTATTTCATTTCATTCGTAGGCGTAGTTATATTCGTGTCCGCTGGTTCGTTTTTGTTTTGAAAGCTAAAGAAAGCTTCCAAGCCGCAGCGTCCACTTTTTCACGTGTAATTGTGTTCCTGTTGAGCTCACATATTAATGGTGTTACATTGTTTTGTCATAGCTTTACCACAATCAGTCCTCTGTCATGTGTTTGTATTTACGTTACCACTTACTTGCACCTTCGTGTTCCTGGTATTCCTTTCAGTGTATTTTTATTTTATTCCATAGTTGTTTTGTTTGCTTTGTCGGTGTGATAATGAAAGGGCTTGGCTGTCTTTAATTAGTTTGTTCATGATGAAGAATGTTTAGTTTAGTGGTAATGGTAAACTAACATGCTACATTATATAAATATGCCCTCGCCCACACACGCGCGCGCGCGCACACACACACACTGACAGAGAGACAGACAGACAGACAGACAGACGGACGTATGGATGGATGGAAGACAGACAGACAGACAGACATATAGATAGATAGATAGATAGATAGATAGATAGATAGATAGATAGAATAGATAGATAGATTAGATAGATAGATAGATAGATAGATAGATAGATAGATATATAGATAGATAGATAGATAGATAGATAGATAGATAGATAGATAGATATATAGATAGATAGATAGATAGATAGATAGATAGATAGATAGATAGATAGATAGATATATAGATAGATAGATAGATAGATAGATAGATAGATAGATAGATAGATAGATATATAGATAGATAGATAGATAGATAGATAGATAGATATATAGATAGATAGATAGATAGATAGATAGATAGATAGATAGATAGATAGATAGATATATTAGATAGATAGATAGATAGATAGATAGATAGATAGATAGATAGATAGATAGATAGATAGATAGAACTTTATATTGATCAAACTTCATTTTCAAAGGGTTAAGAATTAGACTCGCAGGCCCGTCTAACATTCTGCCCTTCTATCACTCTCTTTCATACATTATTTCATTCACACATCATTCAAGGCTAACAGAGAACAGCAACAATATAAAAGATGTGCATTATAAAGGCATGGGGAAAATGCAAACATCAATACTACACGACTCAGTAATATTAGATAATGGTGTCATTCATTCATTCATTCATTCATTCATTCATTCATTCATTCATTCATTCAGTAGCATGTCCTTTGCAGAACCTCGCTCCCATAACAACCTTCCGGAATACCTCTCGATCATAAGCAAGATGTCCCGCGTCCGATACACCCATCTGGAGATCATCCGCCACATCCTGCACCCGTCTTCTCTTTGGCCTTCCTCTTCCTCGCTTCCCAAGCATATACCCCTCCATTATTGTTCTCTCCAAACTTTCGTGACGTTTCAAGTGACCAAAATATTTCAATTTTCTTTGTTTTATCGTCTTTAATAGCCAACCTTCTTCAATATTCAGCTCTTGAAGTATGGATACATTTGTTCTTTTCTTTACCTAAGATATTCTTAGAACTCGTCTATAACATTTATATTCAAAGACATTAATGCGCTATTCAGCTTGTTTAGTGAGTGTCCAGGTCTCACAGGCGTATGTTGCAATGGGAAAGATGCATGTTCTTAAAAATCTAAATTTTGTAGTTCTGTCAGTCCCACTCCATAAATTATTCAGTTGTTTTAGTCTTTGAAGAGCAATTGATAGTCGTCGTTTAATTTCTTTCATTGTGTGTCACTTGTTATTAGCTTTGTAGAATATACTGATCTACCAAAAGGGGACTGGCTGTTATACCCCATCCATCATGTGACATGCCGGTAAGCGTGGGCGGTCATGTTCTGTCATCTCACTCGATCAACAGAGTCGTGGATCAGTTCCGTGTTTCTGTCTCGACCATGCCACAAGGCCAAGCCATCCAGATACTTGTTTCTAGGTCTTCCCCTTGGTCTGTTCCCCTCGATCTTACCAGTTGTCACCAAGTTCTCCAAATCATTTCTTCTCATAACATGCCCAAAAAATTGTGACTGTCTACGTCTAATGTCTCTGATCAGTTTACGATCTTCATTTATCGATAAGTGAACACAACATGATTTTCTTGGCAAGTGTAAAGAAGGTAGTTTGCCATTACTTTCCTTCCCAGCAGTGACCATACTGGTCAGTGACCGTAGCCATTGTCTCCTCAAAAAAGGAGATCCTCTACCTACCGTCGTGAAGGTGGAGACCATAACCTATAACTATCTGTCGGCTGCTCTGCATCTTCATCCACCACCTGCACCCATGGCTTCACGTAACCCTGATCGGGGGGCTAAATGGGTACTCCACCTTGCCCAAGGGTGTCCCGTAGGCTAGCGGAGGGAAGGAGGCGCCTTACTTCTCCTTTGATAGGGGATACCCCTACCCCGCTACCCAATAGCCCATAGCCCCCGCTGTTATACTAGGGTTCTGTTATTGTTTTTATTTCTATTATTAAGGAGAAGGTAATCCGTACTGGCCGTGCTCCCTGGTCTAGGGATTACACGACTTTCTCCGTAATCCCTATAATCTCGCGAGTAACGTGACGTTGCGTGAGAATCGATAGCGGTTCTCTCCGCGTCGGTAACTTAGGGGTATGTGAGCCGGTCGCCCAGAAAGCAATGGCAAACTACTGAGCGTAATCTTGCCAAGAAATCAACAATCAGCTGAAAGATGCTGATGTTGACAGCAATGTCATGTGAAAGGATATGCAAAAAAAAACAACAAAAAAAAACAACAACACACATCCGTACTGAGATAGTGTTCGAATAATTTGCGATTATATGAATAGGGATTGGGGATGTCTTTGATTTCTTGTGGAAGATTGTTCCACAACTGAGCTGCAGAGTACGTTAAGCTGGTTTTGTATAAGTCTATCCCCGGCTTCGGAATGTGTAATATATTTAATCGTTTACTGTGTCTTGCATTATATTTAAACAATGGCCAAAGGTAATTTGGGGCATTCCGATGTAGCATTTTGTGAATTAGTTTAGTCTTATTGAAAAGCAGGCGTTTGCGGTGTAGTAGTAACAGAAGGCGTTTAAGCAAGCTAGGATTGTCAGATAAATGTTTGCTATAAATTAAACTGATGGCCCGTTTCTGGAGTGAGTAAAGTCACTTGGTGCTTGAATTAGAACAACCGTCCCAGATTGTAGAGCAGTTGTCTAAATGTGTCTGTATGTGACAAGTATAGAATATTTTCTTTGTGTCCTCATCAAGGAATTTTTTTAATTTTGGCGAGTTGGTAGACTTTTTTCGCTGTTTGTTTAATGAGCGCTTGAACGTGGGAATTAAAGGTTAGGTTTCTATCAATGATTATGCCTAAAGGTTTGCGCTCAATTACACTTTCTACTGGCATGTTATCTATGTGAAGTTGAAGTGCCATGTATTTAGAGTTTGAAGTCTTTGTCAAGTTGTTAATAACATTGATTTTGTTTTAGTGTTGTTAATTTGCATACGGTTTGCATAGCCCCACCTAACTACATTATTTAATTCTTAGTTGCAAAGACGACTCCAGAAAATTACAGATGTCAGCGTTTGTATACACTGTACAGCCATCTGCAAATAGATCGCAGGACGACGAAAGATGCAAAGGTAGATCATTAATATATATATGGCGAATAATAGAGGGCCAAGAATAGAGTCATGCTGTATTCCGATATTGAAGGTAGTGGTTTGAGACAGAAATATATTGTGTGATACTACTTGCTTTCTGTTTTTATAGAAAAGATGTTTTTAGAGTGACTACATTAGGGCCAGATTTCATTGTCTCTAGTTTTTTAATTAAAACAGCATGGTCCATCATATCAAATGTTTTCCTGAAATCAATAAACACAGTTCCACATAGACTGTTGTTGTTGTATTCTGGTGCCAATTTTCTATCATGTTTGTTAGGGCCGTATGGCAAGAATACTTTGGTCGAAATCCTGATTGACTGTCAACAACAAGCTTGTTGCGAACTAAATACTGTAATGTTACTTCATGGATGTGTTTTTATAGTGGTTTAGATAGTGATGATAGTAAGGAAATGGGCCTGTAATTGTTCGGGAGATCATTGTCCATTGAACCAGATTTAAGAAGAGGGTACACTTTAGCGATTTTGAGAGCTGATGGAAAGTGGCCTTGGTTAGACACTGATTATATACATAGGTTAGTGATAAACAGATCACTGGCGCAGCACAACGGAGAATCCGATTGCTGATTCCATCTAATCCAGATGAGGTCGTGATTTTTAGGTTACTGAGGTAAGTGAATACTTCAGTGATTGTCATTAGCGGTATGTAGGAAAGAATATCCCGGGAGCATCTGTTCTCGCAAAACGATGACAGTAAAGGTAAGTTGCAAGGAGAATGTGGTATTGAAGCGTTCAACTGGTCTATGTCAGTTTGAAAAAAATTACTGAATTGGTCGCATGTAATATGATTTGATGGTAAAGAATTTGGGAAGTTATACTTGTTTGTCAAGGTGTTGATTGTCTTCCATATATCCTTACTATTTGTTTTATCCATTACTAAGTTCTTAAAGTAATTTTTCTTTTCCCTTCGTATGGTCCATTGAACTTTGTTTCTAAGAATACGGTATGTGCGCTTTTTATGTGCTTTATCTCTGTCTCTCATAATTTCAAGTACTTCCTGGGCGATCCAAGGTGGTTTGACGTGATGTTTTACTCGAACATCCTTGATTGGCAGATGTCTATCAAACACATCAATACAGGTCTTCATCCAGAATTCCAGAGCGTCATCCGGGTCAGGAAGTTGATAAACATTGTCTAGAGGTGAATTGAGCAAGTCCTGTAAAAATGCGTTTTGGTTGAAATTTTTGTAACTTCTATATTTTACAGTTATAGACAGACAGACAGACAGGCAGGCAGGCAGACAGACAGACAGGCAGGCAGGCAGGCAGGCAGGCAGACAGACAGACAGACAGACAGACAGACAGACAGACAGACAGACAGATAGATAGATAGATAGATAGATAGATAGATAGATAGATAGATAGATAGAAACGATAGATAGATAGATAGATAGATAGATAGATAGATAGATAGATAGATAGATAGATAGATAGAACCATCTTTATTTTAGATAGATAGATAGATAGATAGATAGATAGATAGATAGATAGATAGATAGATAGATAGATAGATAGATAGATAGATAGATAGATAGATAGATAGATAGATAGATAGATAGATAGCGAGGGAAAGCTAGCGAAGGAGAAAGAGAATGAGAGAGAGAGAGCAAGAGAGAGAGAGAGAACGAGTGAGAGAAAGAGCGAAGGAAAGAGCGAGAGAGAGAGAGAGAAAGAGAGAGAGAAGAATGAGTGAGAGTGATCAGGGGAAATGATTAGAACATACGGAAAATCTAATGAATCTGTTCGAGTGACAGACAGAGTGAAACATCCGAGTAAGACACAACGAGCAAAGGAGAGAGAGAGAGAGAGAGAGAGAGAGAGAGAGAGAGAGAGAGAGAGAGAGAGAGAGAGAGAGAGAGAGAGAATGACGGAGAAAATGATAGAGAGAGAGAGAGAGAGAGAGAGAGAGAGAGAGAGAGAGAGAGAGAGAGAGAGAGAGAGAGAGAGAGAGAGAGAGAGAGAAAGAAGCGGGAGGGGAAAGAGAGAGGAAGTGAGATTCCGCTTTAGTTGACTATTGACAAAGTAAAGTGTGTACGTTGACTAAAGACAGTATTAAGTCTGTATGTTGACTATAAACCAGTGGTTCTCAACCTTTTTTGGCCCATGGACCTCTTCACCAAATGTTCAGAATGTCATCCCCCACCCTTTCTGATGTTCTCCCTATAAATCCCCGCACTCCCGCCCTTACATAGTATACGTCAAAATGGAAGCTAAATTTAATAACACATACTAGAGCAGGCCTAGATATCTACATAAAACAGGATTTGCTGGTCTACTTACATTTTAACATTTCAGAAGGACGATAGTACAGAACCGTAAAGTATGGAGGGAAAAACAATATTACGTAATCGGTTCTTGTATTAACGCGATCTTGAAATAATATTACCCCCCCCCCCCCTGGAAAACCCAAAATTTCCACATGTGGAGTGAGGGGGGGGGGGAATTTCCCACCGTTTGAGAACCGCTACTATAGACAGTATTAAGTCTGTATGTTGACTATAGACAGTATTAAGTCTGTATGTTGACTATAGACAGTATTAAGTCTGTATGTTGACCATAGACAAGCTGAAGTTTGTATGTTGTCTTTAGACAAGGTCATGTTTGTATATTGACTATACACAACGTTAAGTGTGTATATTGACTATATAAAGCTTAAAGTTTGTATGTTGAGTACAAATTTCGTCAAGTTTGTATTTTGAATATAGATAACACCAGTTTTTATGTTGACTTTGGACAACGTGAAGTTTGTATGTTGACTATGCACAACATCAAGTTTGCATGTTTACTGTGGATACAGTCATGTTTATATGTTGATTATATATAAGTCATGTTTGTATATTGACTATAGACAACGTCACGTTTTCATATTGACTACAGTTATAGTCAGGTTTGTGTCTTGAATATAGACATCGTCAAATTTGTATGTTGACTAGAGGCAAGGTCAAGTTTGCATATATCAACTGTCTCTGAAGTGCGCGACTGGAATGTCAGAATACGGGTGAGGTGATTTTGGTATTGTCGCACGTGCGTCCTCGTGGACCAAATTGTCAACTGGGTTCTCCACGAGACGAGGGCGCCTGAGACGATCTGAAGTGGCGCGAGATAGCGCTCGCTGGCACACTCCAAGCTGTGGCTATGTCGCTGAATCACTGCTATGTGGTGGATGCCCAAGGCTGTGTGATTACTCATATAAAAGCAAGTTAGACTTATTGTTCTTTGGCCACCTTTTGAAACGAGGTATCTAGTGAGGATTGTGGCAGTAGGGAAACACCAAGGTTGACATCACTGTGTAGCAGGTAATTTACAGGACGTCGCTTTTAACATGGATCATTGAAAAGTCACTGGGTCCTTTATCATCCTGCCTGCATCGTGCACCCTCATGTGCACGGAATCTGTAATATTCTGTGCAGACTGTCGTTCTGATCTACCTATGTCCCCCTTTTCCATTAACCACGCCTTCCATTACTGCTCTTTTCAAGCCACTGGGGTTAGTACGGCCAACGTATTTTAGTTTGGCTTTCATGTTGAGTTGGTTGGGGTAAAAAATGTGGTAGTTTCCCCTTGCCATCGACACCGACATGGCTGCAAATTATGTCCACAGTCTTGGGCAACATTTTAAGTTGTCAGGTAAAGAGGTCCTCTGCTCTGTTGTACCCTCGTTAACAGCAAAGAGCACATCAGTATTATCCACAAATCCAGTTGGATATTCGACACACAGAGCCTCGTTTGCCACATTGTAGTGTGTTTCCATTCCTCTACCGCGGGCAACAACAACAACAACAACAACAAAACTTTATTTTGAAAGGGTTAAGAATCTGCAGCTAGACGGCGACGCAGAGAGAAAACCGAGTTAGCAGAGCACAAGAAATGAGGATTAGCGTTCAAACTTATCAAAAAAAGAGATGATTTTGTGCTGGAAGGTTATCGCCTGTGCTGTTCAGCACACGATGAGATGATGTGATTGCCCCATTATGAATGTATGGGTAGTCTGGATCAGTGTCAATGAAATAAAAACGTACACAGAGCGTGGTGATGGTACTACCTTCTTTCTGTTACCGCCGAATAATGCGCGGCATTCACCATAACTGACACCCCAACATTTTGTCGATGGCGTCTGGCGAAGGAATACAATTAGGAAAGGGGGGGGGGGGGTGAAGGGCCTGCAAACCTTATTCTAGTTCGACCCAGCAGCTTCTGCAGCTTGTCTTGTTCTAGAAGTAGTGGTGTTACCTGCCATGACGGCACGCACCACTTAAAGGAAAAAGGGGTTTTCCCAGATGGACACTAAAGTGGACAAACAAAAGGAGAAACCAATGGGAACGTAAAAACGTCATACGACAACAACGGGAGACGCTGTGAGACTACAACACCAAGCGGCTGTGTGTTCTGAGAGCTCCATATGGAATAAGATCTGGACTAAGCGATGGTTGCAAAGATTAGGCAAGTGAACAGCGAAAAAGGAGAGGAATGATCTGTTGATGAGAATTCATGCAATGAATGGACCGGGCCAAGATCAACCTAGACTATTTTTCGGAAAAAGGACGACTCAATGATGAATTGGAAAAGACTGAGCGTCAAGGTTAACAGAGTGGAATCGGGAGCTGATTCTAAGATGGATAAATAAACGCGGCAGTTTATATCTTTAGATTAGTTGATCCCATGTGATTCTGCAATGCATTAATAAATGCCTAAACTGTTAACACGACTGCCGTCAGTTCTTTTGTGTCAAATTCCATATTTGAGGTGAGACTTTTTCCTATTGTTAATTTTATTAACGAGCGTTGCCTTTGCTGTGGATCATCCCTGTTAATCTTATAAGGGGCGACATTGCATTAAGGCATTACCTTTCCTCTGGAGTAAACTAGACAGGCCGAGAGAGGGATCATGCTGCATGGGCAACACATGGACTCTACAATTAAGTGCAATGGAGAGGTTATTATGCCTTAAAAAATCACAATGTAACAAAATATCGTCTGTCAAGACGGCAAGGTGCTAGTGAACAGTTAGTAAGTTGCATATCCGTCACAGGATGTAGCAGTCAACCCCAGCATTTATTGGCTGTCCGTGATTTCTAGGCAATTTAGCGTTCAGTAGTTTGTCATTGCTTTCTAAAAGACCGGCACCCATACCTGTTAATAAAAACCAACGCAAGGCGGTCTGCTGCCAAACAGTCCGCAGCTGCGTTTCGAACCCGGGCATGCGGGATTACGAAGTGTGTCCTTAACCCCTTAGCCACGGAGCAGGCAGTGATTGAGTGGGAAAAGTCAATAAAATACTCCCCCGTATTCGACAAACCAGTCGCAGTAGCACACCTAAGCACACACACTAGTGTCAGCAGTGACTGGCGCACAACTTCAGCAAATGAAAACAGCCCTTCTAATATTTTAATTATGAACTGGTCACGTGAACACTGTTTGAGAACTGGGTGACACTGGATGCAGGTAGTTACTCACCTAGCACACAGAGATTCTGGAATGTGCTCGAAAATTATCGAAATGTTCAACTCGACATTCGACCCTCAGCGGAACCCCGTTCGGTCATATCTGTATAATGTGATGGAGGGTATGAGATAGAGCTTTGATCGACTCCGGCACTCTTCAGATAAAACAAACAGCCCCGAGCCATCATACGCGGTTAGGATGATTCCAACAAAATAATCTTCCGGCGACTTTGAATGCTAATCTTTGATTAGTGAAATGGTGTCAACAGTATCTGCATAAAGGACCGGAACACACAGACAAAGGTGTGCGATGTGATGAAGATAACAACAATATACAGACACTGTCCGGCCGTTGTGAGACTGATTGGTGGTGGTGGTGTGGTGGTGGTGGTGGTGGTGGTGGTGTGTGGTGGTGGTGGTGGTGTGGTGTGTGTGTGTGTTGTGTGTGTGTGTGTGAGCGCGAGTGTCTTGACTGACAAACCTCACTTGCATAGATGCACAACCCTAGACAACCTGAACGCCAGTGAATCACTATTATCATGTGCCATGTCTATACGCACGTGGCAGTCATGGTTAATTTGAATAACGAAGACACAAGCAATAGATTGCACCATTTATTGCCTGGCATATTTCGGTGCATCTCGTCAGGTACATACTGCAGAATTCACACTACATAAAGTAAAGTGAGTAGATAAATCGTTCAAGCTGAAATATTCACATATTCGCACAGTAATTTCAATTGCCTACCATGGTAATTGTAAACTGACTATCATGTCTTTCTGTTTTCACAAAACTGGCCTATGTAGATTAATCATGATGGCTTCTGCGAACTTTAACAAGCAACTATGTTGTGTGTTAAACAAGCCATCGTTAACACCATTATCATGTGCCGATGCCTATACTCGTGGGGTAGTCATGGTCCACATAATCACCAGTCTTAGATTAGTTGTGTGTTCTTGTTCCGGTTACGCCAGGTGGCCAAGCCATCCAGGGATTTACTTCCGTACCCAGTCGCATGCTGACGGTCTGGAGTTACCGGGTGCAAGTGACTTTCCCTACCGCCCGAGTCTGCTCCCATGGAACTCCCATTTGGCTGTTTTTCATTTGTAGGCATCTGTAAAGAAAGCCGTTTGTCATTGCTTGCCTTCTTGGCACAGTGACCAAACAGGTCGATGCTCGTAGCCACTGTCTCCATGAGGAGATCCTCTGCCTACTGTCGTGAAACTTGAGCCTAAAACCAACAACTATCTGTCAGCGGCTCTTTAGCTCCGTTCACCATCTGCTCACATGATCAACCCTGATCGTGGAGATACACGGGTATTCCACCTTACCCAAGGGTGTGCCGTAGGTTAATTAGTCCGGGGAGGGGGGCACCTTAATAATCAGAATTTAAAAAAAATGAATTAGAAGGCAAGCTAGTCTGCTACCTTGCACCAGGTTTTATCCCGTATAGATCTGTCTCGCATCTCAGAGCAGCAAACTGACCGTTCAATGCTTTACACAGAACATGAACTCCGTATCTCCGGCGTCGCCCCCCCCCCCCCCCCCCAGGAATCACGTTAAAAATGTACTCGAAAACTCGCATAAGTGAATATGAAAACCAGCCCACGTCAAGAATGAAAGTCACAAGTCAAGGATCCATGCGGACACCTTATGGTGCACTGGGCAGATGGTGCTTGACCCATATCTTGTATAGGCCAGTGGGCACTTGGTGGAGGAATGCGGTCAGTACTCCACCGGCCGCCTTTGCTGCCCAAGACATTTCCTGGTCTCCAGTTTAGACCGAGTGGGCCTGGCAGCCTAAGTTCATTTTAACAATCCGTCTCTATGCAGATTCAAACCCTTGACCACTAGGCTGGATGGAGAGCGTCTAGCGACTGCATGACCTCGGCTACATCTGATCACGTGACAGATGGTATAAGCACTCGAACAACAGAACCTCCCCCCCCCCCAACCACCCCCCTCCCTCGTTTGGGTTATAACAAACAGTTTACTAGAGTATTCACAGCAAGCAGGCAAGCAAGCAACTTAGCAAACAAACGAACAAACGATCGAACGAATTTTATTTTCTAAGCGCCACAGATTGTGCAAGCAGGTCCGTCTTACATTCGGCCCTTTCTATCATTCATCTTTCGTGCATCATTTGTCTATTGTGCGTATTACATTCACATAGAAAACAAAACACATTGTCAAATGAATGTTGTAAACATAAACAATACATTTTACCATGTTATGAGACAGGCAGGTAGACAGACACACATACACACGCACATGCACACACACACACACACACACACACACACACACACACACACACACACACACACACACATACAATCTTGCGTACATACTTACATCATTTACACAAACTCTCACAGTTATGCACCCACTCAATAACACACGCATACACACTTTCTCCCATAAACATATACTCACTTACAATCACAAACTTACTAACAAAAGTTTACTTATAATACTTTCTCTTTCTTTATCTCTCTCTCTCTCTCTCTCCCTCTCCCTCTCTCTCCCTCTCCCCTCTCTCTCTCCCTCCCCTCTCTTTCCCACGCCCATACATCATCATTCATACATACTGCAAGACACACATATACACTTCTTCCCATAATCGACACATACACACTTTCACATTCATAAATACACAAATACTCACACAGTCGGAACATCCACACAGTCACACACCCACTTACTTACATAAACACATCTATACCCACTCACATTCACAACCAAAAATCATTCACTCATTCATACTCTCTCTCTCTCTCTCTCTCTCTCTCTCTCTCTCTCTCTCTCTCTCTCTCGCTCTCTCTCTCTCTCTTACTCTCTCATGTCCATATATTCAATCATACGTAAAACCACGCACGCATACACATTCGACTTCATACAGCCACTCAAACTCAAAATAATATACACAGAGTCCTACACTTTCAAACAACCAAGTAATCAACCAAACATGTAAGTAGCCCTCAAGTCAAGCATGCAAGTAGCCTATTTAATAATTGGCACCTTGCCGTCTTGACAGGCCATAATTTGTTACATTGTGCTTCAAAAAGGCATAATAATTACAACCTATGGCGGTAGCGAATGTGACTGATGAGATCAATACGCGCTGTAAATGTTCGTCCACAGTGGATGCATGTGAACACATGGTCATGTTCACCATCACGTACCATCTTACGTCTCATACGTTCCGTATGTGACCTATCTGTAAGTAGCCATAAAGTAACCAATCTAGCAAACAAGAAAACACGCAACTAAACAAGCAACCACACAAGTGACTAAACAATCAACCAAGCAAGTTACCAACCAAGCAAACAAGCAATCAACCATGACGCTTATAGAAGATTGATTGATTGATTGATTGATTTAGGAATCGACATCACGGCATTCGGGGCATTCCCATAAGTGCTCCGTCCCCATCCTCAGCAGCCAGCGAAGAGTTCCAACACTAATAGTAGTAGTACCAGTAGCAATCTGATTATATGTCCGTCTCGTCTTTCCTCTGAGCGTTGAGCGTCGGCCAGATGCCCTCGTCACTCCTCGCTGTCTCATTCTTGCCAGACCATGGTAATCCATTTGCTCCTCCGAGGTGTGCACGTGCTCCCACAAGGCCGCAACCATGTCTGCCTTGTCATGTATCAATAATCCACCAAGTTCTACAGAGCCAGCCAATCTGTCCGCCTGTTCATTTCCCAGCACACCGGCATGCCCCGGAGAAAAGATCCAGACGATGCTAGTCACGCGTGACCTCCGAAGCGAAGCAAGCCACTCCGCACGAAGTCTGCCCGTCCTCACCCTCGTCAGCATGCTTTCTGAGTCAGTTACAATCACGATATGTCTGTGTGTCGTATTCTCCATCCAGCGGAGAGCCGCAGTGACTGCCTCCACTTCCATTCTTAAGCTGGATGTTGTGGTATCATATGCCAGGCTCTCCTGCCCCAAACATCGACCATTTGCTTTGGCGTATAGAAGTAGGTGAATAAAGTGAAGACTAGAGCACGCACTAGACAATATAACAAAATTGAAAGCTATAATAATAACCCACCGGGATTCGAACCTGTCACCTCCAAATGACGTCGACGCCTCGCTGTAGAAACAAGTGTTATTCTAGACATGACCAACTAGGCACTCCTAAAAAAGTGTCTTCATTAGCCAGGTCTACCACCCACCTGAACCCACAACTATGGAATACGAACAGAATTTGTATCAAACCATTGAGATAGCACCATAGGTCTCATAATTTTATTTTAAATCAGCATAGGTCGAATAGCAAACAGACAAACACATCGGACCGTACTGCTGTGTCCAGTATATTAACGAAGATTGAAAGAGGAGATTTGCTTGGTCTTTGCTTCTTTCCTCTACTTTTATGCTCTCCAAACAATACCCGTATGTTTATTGATGAACTGTCATGGTGGCCTCAAAGGGTTCCCCAGTTGATATTTATGTGTAATACGTCTACAACAATAAAACTAACCAATCATTTCTTTTCTGTAGCTTTCAATTTCTATGTTGTCTTGTGGGTCCTCTAGTCTGTACTACGTCCCCTTACATCTATGAGCGTCAAACAATAAATAAATGTTTATTTGTGAACTATCTGAGTGGACTCCGGGGTTCCCCCAGCTGATATTAATGTATCATTCGACGAGTACTAGAATTGTTTCACAATAGAAAACTGTCGATGTATTTCAACAAGATTATGTATTATTCCTCTAGTTGGGCCTGTTCCGTGGCGAAGGTGTATCCGACGCGCTTCGTGGTCCCGTATACCCTCGTTCGAAACACATCTGAGCGCAATTTTGCAGCAGACGGCGTTGCGTTGGTGTTTTTACGAAATCACAAATTACAAACTCATCATCATCATCATCATCATCATCATCATCATCATCATCATCATCATCATCATCATCATCATCATCATCATCATCATCATCATCATCATATCATCATCATCATCATCATCATCATCATCATCATCATCAAGATCTATGCCGACTGGCGTGGGGTTCATGACTCCCCACAGATCTCGGGCTTTGGTCTTCCGGATTAACTCTGCCGTTGATATTCCTCCATGCCACCGTAGCAATCCATCCAGCATAATTTCTCTTGGTCTGCCTCTGCCTCTCTTTCCCTCGATCTTTCCAGTTGCCACGAAGTTCTCCAATACCTCTCTTCTCATCACATGATCAATTAAAAACTGTTTGTCTCTTTCTTATTGTTGTCCGAGGGTATGTTAATTAAAAACGATGAGATAAGTGCATCAATGTTGGTGGAAATTATGTAGAGAAATAAAGGGACAATTTTTTTTTATTCGCATATCCTTTACAGGACATCGCTGTCAACAGCAGCATCTTTCAGCTGTCTGTTGATTTCTTGGCAAGATTACGCTCAGTAGTTTGCCATTGCTTTCTGAGCGGTCGGCTCAGTATCCCGCAAGTCACCAGCGGGGGTCGAACCGCTCCCAGTTCTCTCCCGCTACGAGACTCTGCGTAACAAACGGGATTACGGAGAAAGTGTTGTAACCCCTCAACCAGAGAGACCGGCAAAGGGACAATGTATGTATAAAAATAAACTGGTTTCAAGTTGTTATCATGTGTAGTTATTTTTCTACAGCCATTTGTGACCTACTTATTAACTTACCCTCGTATATCGTGTTGTGTCATTAGCCTCTTTCAGGCATTCGTTGTTAGTTACATTGACAGTTTCACAATAGACAACTGCAGACTATTTCAACATGTTTATGTATTATTCCTATAGTTGGACCAGTACTAGAATTGTTTCACAGTAGAAAAATGTCAATGTATTTCAAATGTTTATGTATTATTCTATCGTTGGACCAGTATTAGAACTGCTTACGGCAGAAAACCGTTGACGTATGTCAGTGTTTATGTATATGTGATAATTGGACGAGTCTTTACACAGTTTGTGTGCTAAGATAGACAATAAACACATGTGCTGTCCCCTTCTTGTCATGTTATTAGGTTTATTTCCAGGCATTCTCATTTCTAGCCTATCAACATCAACTTGGTTAATTGCCTCTTGTTATTTTTCTCTTGTTATTTGTTTCTTGTTCATGTTTATTCTAAGTATTTTTATGCTCTTTATGTAAAAAAAAAATATTTGTATTTGTCAGTTACACGTCCTTTGTTCGATGTTGGGATCAAAACAAACCCCAGGTTGGTTTCCAAATTCAGTTTCGCGTTAAGTAGCTTGCCATTTCTTTCTGAACGAGGAGCCAACATTGGCCCCATACCTCATCATCAGCAAAGAGGAAATTTAAGAGCGAAGGCGCTTATCCTTTCGGCCACATAGACCGCAATACTTCATAATTAAGCTAACTCAGATTCTTCTCCTTTCTGGACTGTATATTCACATAACTCAGATTATTCTCCTTTCTGGGCGTTATATTCATATAACTCAGATACCTCTCCTTTCTGGACTTTATATTCACAAAACTCAGGTTCTTCTCCTTTCTGGACTTTATATTCACATAATTCAGGTTCTTCTCCTTTCTGGACTTTATATTCACATATCTCGATTAGATGGATTCTTCTATTCACACTATGTCAGTTGTATCCCTTCTATCAAACTTTCTTATAATTTTATCGCACTACTCTTGTTGCTGTCTATTGAACTGATTCAGTGTCAAAGGATAATATATCGCCAAATGTGGCATTTGGACAAAAGCACGATATATGGACATACTAGGTCCTGTTATTTGTTTTGTTTGTTTGGTAACCTCCGCAATTTCAATGATCAGTGAACGGAAATGTACATTAAAATACTTGTTGATTTAATTGTGTACCATGTTTTGCTTGGCACTGAATCATTGAACATTTGATTCACGGTATCCTTTATCTCCTCAGATTTTAAATCAACATTTGTTGTGAAGTCGACGAGTCACAAATATCAAAACTGTACGCTCTGGTTTAAAGCCTTTCTAAACAAACAGTCCACTGGCTCACAAATTGACAATTTATCTTCCGCAGACTCGTCTTCATTTCTCCAGGGACATACACCAGCCTGGAAAATCAGTGATTCTCAGTTGTCCGACATTGCGGAGTTGGGACACCATCAACAAACAAAACCGCCATAACAATCCAGCTATAGCCATGCGAATGGAGGCGGTGTCTAGAAGCCGCCTTGTGTCTCAGGTTTCAATAAGATATCAAATCGAGAACAAATTGAATCCTGGTTTTCATGTTATGACCACAAAGGAATCAAAGAGGTTGTTTCAACCGAGTTGACACTCTTTTTTTTTCCTGGAAATCAAATCAAATAAAAGTCTAATTTGATTGATTCTTGATTCTATAAGGTGAATGACTAGAAAAACGGGATATTAAAATGGGTTAGTGTGTTCAGTGCTAAATCATTTTACAGCAAGGTTGTTATTTTCCGGTGTATAGATGGTATAACACGTACAACATGATGTGCGAGTCAGTTTGACAAGAATATAATTTCAACGGACGAAGGACGTTTCGGAGCTAAGTTTTCATCAGCAACAGTTCTCAGTATATAAATCATGGCAGACTTACAAATCCTCACTGACAATAAGTATCAGAATATAAATTGTTACTACTTTACAAGCCTTGAAATCATACCAGACGCACACGTCGTCATTAACCAACAGATTTAAGTAAATAAATCATGACAGAAATGCATGTCTTCATTAACCAACATATTTCAGAACATAAATCATGACAGATATTTAAGCTACTTAACGTGAAACTGAATTTGGAAACCAACCTGGGGTTTGTTTTGATCCCAAAATCGAGCAAAGGACGTGTAGCTGACAAATATAAATATTTTTTTTTGTTACATAAGGAGCATAAAAATACTTAGAATAAACATGAACAAGAAACAAATCACAAGAGAAGAATAATAAGAGACAAATAACAAGAGAAAAATAACAAGAGAAAAATAACAAGCGGCAATTAACCAACTTGATGTTGATAGGCTAGAAATGAGAATACCTGGAAATAAACCTAGTAACATGACCAGAAGGGGACAGCACATGTGTTTATTGTCTATCTTAGCACCCAAACTATGTAAACACTCGTCCAATTATCACATATACATAAACACTATAATATGTCAACGGTTTTCTGCCGTAAGCAGTGCTAATACCGGTCCAACGATGGAATAATACATAAACATTTGAAATACATTGACATTTTTCTACTGTGAAACAATTCTAGTATTGGTCCAACTATAGGAATAATACATAAACATGTTGAAATACGTCTGCAGTTTTATATTGTGAAACTGCCAAAGTAACTAACAACGAATGCCCGAAAGAGGCTAATAAAACTGGAACAATATATACAATAATAAGAAATAGACAAACAGCATTTTTTTGGGTCATGTGATGCGAAGAGAGGCATTGGAGAATGTCGTAACAACTGGAAAGATCGAGTGGAAGAGAGGCAGAGGCCGACCAAGAGAAATGATGCTGGATGGATTGCGACGGTGGCATGGAGGAATATCGACGGCAGAGTTAATCCAGAAGACCAAAGACCGAGATGCGTGGGGAGTCATGAACTCCTACGCCAGTTGGCATGGCACTTGATGATGATGATGAGTTTGCCATTGCTTTCTGAACGACCGACACCCATACCATTTCGTTAAAAAAAAAAAAAAACAACGCAACGCTGTCTGCTGCAAAATTGCGCTCAGCTGTGTTTCGAATGAGGGTTTACGGCACTTTACGGGACCACGAACCGCGTCCGTAACCCTTTAGCCATGGAGCCGGCCCAACTAGAGCAGTGGTTCTCAACCGGTGGGGACTCCCCCCCCCCCCAGGGGGGAATTTTAGGGTTTCTAGGGGGGGGGGGATGAAGATTATTTCAAGATTGCGTTAATACAAGAACCGATTACTTGATATTATTTTTTCCTTCATACTTTGCGGTTCTGTACGTCTCACCCCTTCTACAATTCATTTTATAAAGTAAGTAGACCCACAAATTACGTTTTATGTGGACGTCTAGACTTATTTTGGCATGTGTTTCCATTATTACGTATACTGTGTAGGGGCAGGAGCGGGAGGGGGGATTTTAGGTAGGAAATACGAAAGGAGGGGGGGGGGGTGACGTTGTGAAAATATGGTGAGTGGGGCACGGCCAAATTTTTAGGTAGGAAATACAAAGGGGTGGGGGGGGGGTGGGGGTGGGAATGACGTTCTGAAAATATGGTGAAGGGGGACACGGGCCAAAAAAGGTTGAGAACCACTGAACTAGCGGAATAATACATAATCTTGTTGAAATACATCGACAGTTTTCTATTATGAAACAATTCTAGTTCTCGTCGAATGATACATTAATATCAATTTGGGAACCCCTTCAGTCAAGTAGGATAGTTCACAAATAAACATACATGTTTTATTTGGCGCTCATATGATTGATTGATTGATTGATTAATTGATTGATTGATTGATTGATTGATTGATTGATTGATTTAGGAGCCGACATCACAGCATTCGGGGCATTCCCATAAGCGCCCTGTCCCCACCCTCAGCAGCCAGCGAAGAGTTCCATCACTAATAGTACCAGTAGCAATCTGATTATATGTCCGTCTCTCCTTTCCTCTGAGCGTTGATCGTCAGACAGATCCCCTCGTCACACCTCGCTGCCGCATTCTTGCCAGACCATGGTAATCCATTTGCTCCTCCGAGGTGTACACGCTCATAGATGTAAGGGGACGTAGTACAGACTAGAGGACCCACTAGACAGCATATAAATTGAAAGCTATAGAAGAGAAATGATTGGTCGGTTTTATTGTTGTAGACGTATTACACATAAATATCAATTGGGGAACCCTTTGAGGCCAGTATGACAGTTCACAAATAAACATACATGTGTTGTTTGACGCTCATAAAAGTAGAGGAGTTGAGTTGAGTTGAGTTAAGAGCCGACATCACTGCACTCAGGACATTCCCATACGTGCTCAGTCCCCTCGTTCAACAGCCAGCGAAGAGTCATACTACTAATCGTTCCCACCGCCATCTGATTAAATGTTCTCCTGGTCTTCCCTCTCAGTATTGAGATTCTTCCAGAACCCCTACCGATCCCCCGCAATCTCATTCTTTCCACATATGGGTTCTCAATCTATTCCTCCGCCTTACCCACCTGGTTCCACAAGCGCACGACCACCTTCCCCTTGTCCATAGGCAAGATACCACCAAGAGGTGCATTCCCTGCTAGTCTATCAACCTGTTCATTCCCCCGTACACCCACATGGCCAGGGCAAAATATCCATACAATTCTCGCAATCTGTGACCTCTGAAGCGACGAGTAGAGGAAAGAAGCAAAGACCAATAATTTCTCCTCTTTCAATGCTTGTAAAAATACTGGACACGACATCACGGTCCGATGTGTTTGTATGCTTGCTATTCGACCTATGCTGGTTTAATATAAATTATGAGACATATGGTGCTATCTCAATGGTGTAATACGAATTCTGTCCTTATTCCATAGTTGTAGGTTCATGTGTATGAAATGCATGGCTAATGAAGACACTTTTTTTTTTTGGAGTGTCTAGTTGGTCATGCGTCTAAGTACAATTGTTCCTGCAGCGAGGAGCCGTCGTCATTTGGAGGTGACAGGTTCGAATCCCGGTCGGTAATTGTTATAGCTTTCAATTTTATATGTTGTCTAGTGCGTCCTCTAGTCTTTACTTCATTCACCTACTTCTATAAGCGTCATGATTGATTGCTTGTTTGCTTGGTTAATTTTTTAGTCACTTGTGTGGTTGCTTGTTAAGTTGCTATTTGGTTACTTGAGGGCTGCTTCCATGCTTGGTTGATTACTTGCTTGTTTGAAGGTGTGGGACTCTGTGTATATTATTTTGAGTGAAGGTGTGAAGGAGAATGTATATGCTTGCGTGGTTTTACGTATGATTGAATATATGGACATGAGAGAGCAAGAGTAAACGTGAGAGTGAGAGTGAGAGAGAGAGAGAGAGAGAGAGAGAGAGAGAGAGAGAGAGAGAGAGAGAGAGAGAGAGAGAGAGAGAGAGAGAGAGAGAGAGAGAACAATTGCTAATCGTGGCCGTTTTATCTGAGATTATTTATATAGTGAGAACAGCCGCTACTCAAGAACTGTTTACGTGTCGTTATTTATATGCTGGGAAATTCTCAACATGAATCAATCAATCAATCAAGTGCCATGCCGGAAAGCGTGGGCGGTCATGTTTTGCCATCTCACTCGATCACCAGAGTCGTGGATCAGTTCCGTGTTCTTGTCTCGACCATGCCACGCGGCTAAGCCATCCAAGCATTTACTTCTTGGTCTTCCCCTTGGTCTTTTCCCTTCGATCTTGCCAGTTGTTGCCAAGTTCTCCATATTTATTTCTTCTCATAACATGCCCAAATAATTTTGACTGTCTACGTCTAATGTCTCTAATCAGTTTACGATCTTCATTTGTTTCTTGTAGGACTTGTTCATTGGTTTTTCTGTCTGCCCATGGTATTCTTTGCATTTTCCTCAGAAACTACATTTCCACAGCCATCAGATGTTTCTCAGCTTGTCTGCTCATTGTCCACGCTTCACATCCATATAAAAGTACAGGTTCTATGTAGCACTTAAGCATTCTTTTTTCTCGTTTCAATTGATATCATTTTATTCGTCCGTATGTTTTTCATCTTGCGAAAGGCTATTTTTACAATGGCAATTCTTGTTCTAATCTCTTCAAGGTATCTCCCATCAGATGTTATGACTGTTCCGAGATAGCTGTACCGATTCACTTCCAATGACAGATACTGCGTTTGTTCAAGTGTACTCTCGACCCGAACCCAGAGAGCCTTTATCACATCGACTTTATCATAAAGTAGCTCTCTGCCTTTAGAGGCAGCAGCCAATCTGTACCTCTGTTCATGGACCCACACACCTGCAAGTCCTGAGCAGAAAATTCCCGATTTTCTCGTAATCTCCGTGCTGTCGAGCAATGCAAGCCACGCCATGGCCTGTACGTCTGCCAGGATTCACTGTCATCTCTTGTTACTGAAGACTTGTAAATCCGGCATGCTTTAAATACAGAGATCCATTGCTTTATAAAGCCTTCATTAACAAAATTTTCCAATAAATAAATCATAACATACTTACTTAGTTTGTCAGTGGCGGTTCCAACGTCACGGCAAAGGGTCGCCCTATTATGCTCCTTTCCTGTGCCTGTGAATATCGCACAAAATGCTCCTCAATGCCCCATGTGGAAAGTGGAACTGACATGAGCCATAATATATTTAGTTAGTTGTGTATCCTTTACAGGACGTAGCAGTCAACCCCAGCATATTTTGGCTGTTAGTGATTCCTGGATATGCTTACGTTTCAGTAGTTTGCCATTGATTTCTGAACGACTGGCACCCATACCATTTTATTTTTAAAAAAACGAACATAAGGCGGTCTGTTGCTAAATCGCCCTCAGCTGTGTTTCGAATACGGTATGCGGGATTACGAACTGCATCCGTAACCCCTCCGACACGGAGCCGGAATGTAACATATTTACAAGCCTTTAAACCAAACCAGACACACACGCCGTCATTAATCAACAGATCTCAGTATATAAACCATGAGAGATATACACGCTGTCATCAGATCAACAGATCTCAGTATATAAACCATGACAGATATACACGCTTTCATCAGCTACTGTCTTCGGTTTATACATGGTGGAAGATAAACACTTCATAAAGCAATGGATCTCTGTATTTAAAGCATGCCGGATTTACAAGTCTTCAGTAACAAGAGATGACAGTGAATCCTGGCAGACGTACAGGCCATGGCGTGGCTTGCATTGCTCGACAGCACGGAGATTACGAGAAAATCGAGAATTTTCTGCTCAGGACATGCAGGTGTGTGGGGCCATGAACAGAGGTACAGATTGGCTGCTGCTGCCCTTAAAGGCAGATGGATACTTTATGATAAAGTCGATGTGATAAAGGCTCTCTGGGTTCGGGTCGAGAGTACACTTGAACAAACGCAGTATCCGTCATTGGAAGTGAATCGGTACAGCTATCTCGGAACAGTCATAACATCTGATGGGAGATACCTTGAAGAGATTAGAACAAGAATTGCCATTGTAAAAATAGCCTTTCACAAGATGAAAAACATACGGACGAATAAAATGATATCAATTGAAACGAGAAAAAAGAGTGTTTAAGTGCTACATAGAACCTGTACCTTTATATGGATGTGAAGCGTGGACAATGAGCAGACAAGATGAGAAACATCTGATGGCTGTGGAAATGTGGTTTCTGAGGAAAATGCAAAGAATACCAAGGGCAGACAGAAAAACCAATGAAAAAGTCCTACAAGAAACAAATGAAGATCGTAAACTGATTAGAGACATTAGACGTAGACAGTCAAAATTATTTGGGCATGTTATGAGAAGAAATGAATTGGAGAACTTGGCAACAACTGGCAAGATCGAAGGGAAAAGACCAAGGGGAAGACCAAGAAGTAAATGCTTGGATGGCTTAGCCGCGTGGCATGGTCGAGACAAGAACACGGAACTGATCCACGACTCTGGTGATCGAGTGAGATGGCAAAACATGACCGCCCACGCTTATCGGCATGGCACATGATGGATGGATGGATGGATGGATGGATGGATGGATGGATCATTGGAAAGGCTGGATCAGAATTTAGTGACCAGAGTGTCTGGGTAATGCTTGAAGCTTGAAGGAATAGTCTTCTTTGTGTTAAGTGTTGTCATGCTTCTTATTTGTTATTCTTATTATTATTATTAAGTTGCACGTCCTTTTCAGGATTTTGCCATCAACACCAAGCCCAGATTGATTTACAAGGACATTTCATGTCAAGTAGTTTGCCTTTGCTTTCTAAACAGGACATCAGCGCTGGACTCCCTCTCATCATAACAAACCGGAAGTTTAAGAGCGAAAGCTCTTATCCTTTCGGTCACTTTTGGCATTTTTTTTTTTTAGCATATCCTTTACAGGACTTAGCTGTCAACACCAGCATCTGTCAGCTGTATGTTGATCTCTTGGCAAGATTACGCTCAGTAGTTTGCACTTTTGGCATACTTGTAATCAAATTGCTACCGGAATAATGAGCTCGAGACATCTTCCCTGGCTTTTGAAGGAATGAGTATGTATGGTTTTGTTGCGAGTTGCAGTTATGTTGATTCTTCATCAATTCAGTATTCAGTTTTCATATATTCAAGCTTTCATCAGCAACCGTTATCATTATTTATAGGTCTTCATGTTGAGAATTTCCCAGCATATAAATAACGACACGTAAACAGTTCTTGAGTAGCGGCTGTTCTCACTATATAAATAATCTCAGATAAAACGGCCACTATTAGCAATTGTTCTCGGTAAATAGAGCATTTCATTTAAGAGTATGTAATTAATTAATTAATTAACTAATAATAATAATAATAATAATAATAATAATAATAATAATAATAATAATAATAATGATAATAATAAATTAATTACATACTGTCAACTGCAATGCTCTATTTACCGAGAACAATGAGGTCTTTCTGGTGACTGCCGAGTCCATCGACGATGAACTGTGGTTTTCGTGGATTAATTTTGTGTTGGCATTCTGGCAGCGGCATTATGCACAGTGTACCTGTGCGGGCTGTTGGATTGCCGAGACTCCTGCCTATTCCACTTTTCACATTGGACAGTGGGGAGCATTTTGTGTGTTATTCACTGGCACAGGAACGGAGCATAATGGGGACGACCCGTTGCCGTGAAGTTAGAACCTCGACTAACTGACTAACTAACTGCAATGCTCTATTTACCAAGAACTATTGCTAATCTTGCCCTTTTTATCTAAGATGATGTAAAGTAATAGAGAGAATTAACAGAGTAGTAGTTGAGAGTATGCCAATTATAGCAAATATACCATCCTTCATCAACAACAGTTCGCAATATACACATGTTGAGAGTATGCCAATTATAGCAAATATACCATCCTTCACCAACAACCGCAATATACACATGTTGAGAGTATGCCAATTATAGCAAATATACCATCCTTCACCAACAACCGCAATATACACATGTTGAGAGTATGCCAATTATAGCAAATATACCATCCTTCATCAACAACAGTTCGCAATATACACATGTTGAGAGTATGCCAATTATAGCAAATATACCATCCTTCACCAACAACAGTTCGCAATATACACATGTTGAGAGTATGCCAATTATAGCAAATATACCATCCTTCATCAACAACAGTTCGCAATATACACATGTTGAGAGTATGCCAATTATAGCAAATATACCATCCTTCACCAACAACCGCAATATACACATGTTGAGAGTATGCCAATTATAGCAAATATACCATCCTTCACCAACAACCGCAATATACACATGTTGAGAGTATGCCAATTATAGCAAATATACCATCCTTCACCAACAACCGCAATATACACATGTTGAGAGTATGCCAATTATAGCAAATATACCATCCTTCATCAACAACAGATCGCAATATACACATGTTGAGAGTATGCCAATTATAGCAAATATACCATCCTTCATCAACAACAGTTCGCAATATACACATGTTGAGAGTATGCCAATTATAGCAAATATACCACCCTTCATCAACAACAGATCGCAATATACACATGTTGAGAGTATGCCAATTATAGCAAATATACCACCCTTCATCAACAACAGATCGCAATATACACATGTTGAGAGTATGCCAATTATAGCAAATATACCACCCTTCATCAACAACAGATCGCAATATACACATGTTGAGAGTATGCCAATTATAGCAAATATACCACCTTCATCAACAACAGTTCGCAATATACACATGTTGAGAGTATGCCAATTATAGCAAATATACCATCCTTCATCAACAACAGATCGCAATATACACATGTTGAGAGTATGCCAATTATAGCAAATATACCACCCTTCATCAACAACAGTTCGCAATATACACATGTTGAGAGTATGCCAATTATAGCAAATATACCACCCTTCATCAACAACAGATCGCAATATACACATGTTGAGAGTATGCCAATTATAGCAATATACCATCCTTCATCAACAACAGTTCGCAATATACACATGTTGAGAGTATGCCAATTATAGCAAATATACCACCCTTCATCCAACAACAGATCGCAATATACACATGTTGAGAGTATGCCAATTATAGCAAATATACCACCCTTCATCAACAACCGCAATATACACATGTTGAGAGTATGCCAATTATAGCAAATATACCATCCTTCATCAACAACAGATCGCAATATACACATGTTGAGAGTATGCCAATTATAGCAAATATACCACCCTTCATCAACAACAGATCGCAATATACACATGTTGAGAGTATGCCAATTATAGCAAATATACCACCCTTCATCAACAACAGTTCGCAATATACACATGGTGACAGATAAACCGTCTTTCATCTACAACAGATCTGAGAATATAAATAATGGCACTTCATCGACAATAGTTCTCAGAATAAAGAACATATTATTTCATCGACAATAATTCTCAGGAAATAGATAACATAGTTTCATTGATAATAAATAGCTCTCAGAATATAGAACACAGGGTTTGACAGTGTATATATTATGTCAGATATACAGAATTTCATCAGCAACTGTTCTTAGTATATGAAAAGATGGTTTAAAGACGTAAGATCTACTTCATTGCACCGGGTTTTAACCCGTATAACTCGGTCTAGTTCCGTAGGGCAACCTGCCGAAAGCATCACACAAAAGCACGTAGTAGCTCCAGCGACGACCCCTTGGAGTCTTCGGAAAAAAAATTGCACTTGTTAACCAAATGTTGGAGTCCATAATAGAACGCCATAACCTTCGGACATCGCGGCAGGCGGCTTAACCGCTTCGCCACGGAATAAATCATCAAAAATATACCAGCGTTAACTGGCGACAGCTCTCAGTATATAAATCATCACATATATACCAGCCTTAACTGGCAACAGATCTCAGTATATAAATCATCAAAGATATACCAGCCTTATATCGCGGCCATTCGCAGCTGCGAGCGCTAACAAGACAAGTCACCTGAACAAGTCAAGCAACCTGATACGGGGGAAAATGGCACATCGCAAGAACACCAAAAGACACGTGACATCCAAGATGTGCAGCGTGGAAGCCGACAAGAAGACGAGCGGAGAGAATATCTGCGAGCTACAGCAAACAACAAGAACCTCAAGTAAACTCTAATGAAGCTACCACGAGGAAGGACGACGACAACCCACCACAAACAAGAGCCAAAATTACTGAAAAGCAGAGAAAGAAGAAAGACACCAGAGTCGGAAACACCGACTCACCGACAATCAAGTGGGTTGTTAAGTGTATCCAAGCGGAACTGACAGATGAACAAATCCTGATGCAGCTACAAGAAGATAATTTTGACATCCGATTCTTGAAGGCGGAGCGGCTCCTCACCTACTCTAAGATTTCAACAACCTTGGCGGGTGACGACAGAGGGCAGCAAGATGCCGATCACAGTATCAATCAACAAGAAAATGCCACAGCCAGAGGGATTCATCCCAAGATTTAATCAATGTTCAACATGCCAGAGGGCCGACTTTAGCAGAGCGACATGTCGCAGTAAGACAGAGATCTGTCGATACTTCGTGGATCACCAAGCCTTCAAGGAGTGTCCGCTGGCCAAGCTGGACACGGACTTCCGAGCACACGACAACAAAAGAAAATGCGCCAACTGCCTGGGCAAACATGGAGCAAGATACCTGGGCTGTCCGTACCTGCAGAGACACAGAGACGTGTTAAAGTTTGCCATCAACACAAAGACGCCATATAAGGAACGAACGAACGAACAAACTTTATTTTCAAAGGGTTAAGAATTGGGCACTCAGGCCCGTCTAACATTCTGCCCTTCTCTGACTCTCTTTCATACATTATTTCATTCACACATCATTCAAGGCTAACAGAGAACAGCAACAATAAAAAAGATATGCATTATAAAGGCATGGGCAAAAAGCGAACATCAAAACTACACGACACAGTAAAATTAGATAATGGTCTGACACTTGTTATTAGCCATGTGGAATATACTGGCCTACCAAAAGGGGACTGACTGTTATACTAGGGTTTTGTTATTATTATTATTATCACTATTATTAAGGGGGAAGATAATCCGTACTGAGATAGTGTTCGAGTAATTTGCGATTATATGAATAGGGATTGGTGATGTCTTTGATTTCTTGTGGAAGATTGTTCCACAGCTGAGCTGCAGAGTACGTTAAGCTTGTTTTGTATAAGTCAATCCTAGGCTTCGGAATGTGTAATATATTTAAACGTTTACTGTGTCTAGCATTATATTTAAACAATGGCCAAAGGTAATTTGGGGCATTCCGATGCAGGATTTTGTAATTAGTTTAGCTTTATTGAAAAGCAGGCGTTTGCGGAGTGGTAGTAACTGAAGGCGTTTATACAGGCTAGGATTGTCAGATAAATGTTTGTTATAAATTAGACTCATGGCCCGTTTCTGGAGTGAGTAAAATCGCTTGGTGTTTGAATTAGAACAACCGTCCCAGATTGTAGAGCAGTAGTCAAAGTGGGTCTGTATATGAGAAGTATAGAATAGTTTCCTTGTGTCCTCATCAAGGAAGTTTTTAATTTTGGCGAGTTGGTAGACTTTTTTCGCTGTTTGTTTAATAAGCGCTTGAACGTGGGAATTAAAGGTTAGGTTTCTATCAATGATTATGCCTAATGTTTTGTGCTCAATTACACTTTCTACTGGCATGTTATCGATGTGAAGTTGAAGTGATGTGTGTGAGCTTAGAGTTTGAAGTCTTTGTCTGGTTGTTAGTAACATTGATTTTGTTTTAGTGATGTTAATTTGCATACGGTTTGAATAGCTCCACCTAACTACATTATTTAATTCTTGTTGTAAAGACGACTCCAATAAAATACAGTTTTCAGCATTTGTGTACACTGTACAGTCGTCTGCAAATAGATCGCAGGACGATGAAAGATGTAAAGGTAGATCGTTAATATATATGGCAAACAATAGAGGGCCAAGAATAGAGCCTTGCGGTACTCCAATATTGAAGGTAGTGGTATGAGACAGACATTTATTATGTGATACTACTTGCTTTCTGTTTGATAGAAAAGATGATATTAGAGTGACTACATTAGGGCCAATTTTCATTGTCTGAAGTTTTTTAATTAAAATAACATGGTCTATCATATCAAATGCTTTCTTGAAATCAATAAACACAGTTCCACATAGACTGTTGTTGTTTATATTCTGGTGCCAATTTTCTATCATGTTTGTTAGGGCCGTATGGCAAGAATATTTTGGTCGAAATCCTGATTGGTTGTCAACAATAAGCTTGTTGCGAACTAAATACTGTAATGTTACTTTATGGATGTGTTTTTCTAGTGGCTTAGATAGTGATGATAGTAAGGAAATGGGTCTGTAATTGTTCGCGAGATCATTGTCCAATGAACCAGATTTAAGAAGAGGGTACACTTTAGCGATTTTGAGAGCTGATGGAAAGTGGCCTTTGGTGAGACACTGATTATATACATAGGTTAGTGATATACAGATCACTGGCGCAGCACAACGGAGAATCCGGTTGCTGATTCCATCTAACCCAGATGAGGTTGTGTTTTTTAGGTTACTGAGGTAAGTGAATACCTCAGTGATTGTCATTAGCGGTATGTCGGAAAGAATATCGCCGGAGCATCTATTCTCGCAAAACGATGACAGTAAAGATAAGTTGCAAGGAGAATTAGGTATTGAAGCCTTCAACTGGTCTATGTCAGTTTGAAAAAAATTACTGAATTGGTCGCATGTAATATGATTTGATGGTAAAGAATTTCGGATGTTACACTTGTTTGTCAAGGTGTTAATTGCCTTCCATATATCCTTACTATTTGTTTTATCCATTACTAAGTTCTTAAAGTAATTTTTCTTTTCCCGTCGTATGGTATATTGAACTTTGTTTCTAAGAGTACGGTATGCGCTGAGATCCCACTTTTTATGTGCTTTATCCCTGTCTCTCATAATTTGAAGTATTTCCTGGGTGATCAAAGGTGGCTTGACGTGGTGTTTTACTCGAACTTCCTTGATTGGCACATGTCTATCAAAAACATCAATAAATGTTTTTCATCCAGAATTCCAGAGCATCATCCGGGTCAGGAAGCTGACAAACATTGTCTAGAGGTGAACTGAGCAAGTCCTGTAAAAATGCGTTTTGGTTGAAATGTTAGTAACTTCTATATTTTACACTTATGTGTTTATGTTTAGGAGTTTTAATTCCTTGTTTAGACCACGTGCAGCATATTGGGTAGTGATCGCTCATTGCACAATTGGGTACAGCGCATTCTATGATGTTGTCTGAGCAAGTTACATAAATGTGATCTATGACTGTTGAAGATGACTTTGTTACTCTAGTAGCCTGTTGTACTATTTGTTGGAAAGTGTATGATGCAATTATATTTCCCCATATTATGTTGGATTTGTTGGTGTCAATGTTAAAGTCTCCGAGTAGTATAATTTCCTTCCCGGAAGCGAAAACAACATCCATCATGGTAGTGAAGTTTTCGTACCAGACGTGTCCAGCACTGGGATTTCGATAAAGGTAGCCAATTATCAGGGGTGTGCGGTTTTGAAGTTTTAGCTCTAACCACATACATTCTATTTCGTAAGTTTCAAAGTCTCGCCTACGGTGAGCATTTAGTAAATTAGAAACATAGGTTACTATGCCTGTCTCTTGTTTCCTACAGGGATCCCTTCTAAAAACTTTGTACCCTTTAATAGATATGTCCTCATCTGAAATGTTATCATTAAGTCTACTTTCACTAAGGCCGAATAAATGAAAATTTTGATTAAGAATAGAAGATAACTCTGGTAGCTTGTTAAATAAGCTGCAAATGTTTAAGTGTCCAAGGCGTATTCCTGACTTATTGAGCCAGTGTTGCCACTTCTCAGACATTTCATCCATGAAGAAAGTGTAAATTAGTCAAAGTTAAGCAAAAATACAAGATCATTAAAAAAAAAAAAAAAAAAAAAAAAAATAACAATTACATTAACTTACAAAATATCAGTAATACAAATAGATATGTAAATGACAATATTATAACTATATAACTAATTAGACCAACGAATATAATGCAAACACGGAACAAAACGAATTAAAGAACATACAACAAATAATTAACCTGAAAAAAAATACTACTTCACAAGCTAAGTAACCAACTGTTATCCAAAAGAATTAATAAATGACCATAAAAGTCAATGTCTCTGTTTAAAGCGGAGTATCCCACACGGGAAATAAAACGTTAAACAGTAAGCAGAAGGAAGAACAGTGAAGACCCCCTCACTCACAGTAAAAACACAATGAAAAGTATTATAAAAGCTATACAGCTAAGTACTGTCCATTAATATAAAGTCAAAACAAGTCAATGTTTGTAGTTGCTTATAACCTAATACGTTACTAGACCAAGTAGTAAGCAAATATGCAGATAAACGTTCAAGGAGAGGCTCTTTCTTGTACCGAGATCCGGTGTAGCTTTGTGCTAAGTTGCTAGTAAATACCAGGTTGTCTTGGTTGTTAGTATAGCGACATTATAAGTTCTCGACGAAGTGTAGCTGGGCTATACCGTGTGAGGTGCAACCATTCTGGGTTACAATGAACTGGGTACTGATGATGTCTCATGGGTATGTAATGACTACCAACTAGAGCCTCTGGTTGGTGGCTAACAGGAGGTTGTGGTGGCACATCGTTGTTGCTGAGAGTTGGATCCTTTCTGGGGAGAATAGGAAAAATATCTTCGTAATTATTACCCTCCTGTGTGAAAGTATTTAACGGACTTGGTGTAGTGATAGTGTCTCGTCTGGCTTGGATTTCAGGTGCAGTGGTTATGAGTGGTCTGCAAACTTCTGTCCTATTGGTACTTGATGTGACGGGAGTATGTCGTCTGGCTTGAATTTCAGGAATAGTTAAAAGTGTCCGGCGCGATCCCGTATTGGATGTATGGTATGTCCGTTCAGGATATTTGATATTCTTGGCAAGAAAACTGGTGCCCAATGTAGACAAATGTATTTGATCCTTATAAAGACTCTTTTTTGGTGCACCAGCCTGTGAAGTGAATGATGCTGTATTGTTGATGAATTGTATCATGTTTTGAGAACAGAACTTCTGCAAAATGTTGTTATTTATGTCAGCTAGACGGCGCTGCTGCCCATAACTTGGTGATATAATGGAGGAGAAGAAAATGGATGAGTTAGGAAAAGTGTGACGTAATCCGTTCAAGAGTGCCAGTAGTTGAGACCCTGTAATTTGTTGGTTGTTCATGGTGTCGGTGGTACCAATATGTACGCTTGCCCTTCTAACGCTATGATTAACAGCCAACCTGCTAATCTTGTCTGTTAGCCGGTCTACACCAGCCCCAGGCAGTGGGATTATTGAAACACTGACTGTGTCTGACGTGGCCATCCTGTCGCTGTATAAACCTTTCACTAAGGAATCGCCTAGTATAATATGTGTACAGTCAGGTCGTGCTGTCTGTACATGTTGGTTTTCAGCACGTCTCGCCCGTTGTTTCATCCATTTCCGATTATCAGCAGTCTTTATGTCTCCATGTGGTTCTCCCGATGTATCTTGTAGGCTTGTCTTGCCCGTTGGCAGCATGTTAGAGCACTGTAGGTTTTCTGGTGACTTTTCTTGAAGTTCTTCGAATCTATTGCTTATTTTGACGTCAATGGGGTAGACTGCTTGTTGTTGTTTATCTTCGTCTGCGCATTGAGGTATTTGTTGTTGTTTATCTTCCTCTGCGCATTGAGGTGTTTTCATAGCGCTTATCTGTTCTGGGTGGGATTGAGCTTCCCCAAGATATCCTAAGGATGAAGCGGTTGCTTGGGAATTACATGCTTCTTCGGTTTGGTTGGTAGAGGACACATTCTGTAAGATTTGAACTGTATTTCTCAGCAGCAAATTTTCGTCTCGCAGGAGTGCGACTTCTGTCTTGAGAGCATTGTAATCACTGCTTATCTTGTTGTTTGCTTCAATGTTGGTTGAAACAGTGACAATGAGCGCCTTTAGTGATTGTTCTAGTTCCTCAATGCGCTGTTTACAGTCGCACGAATGTCCTTTGATAGTTAAGATGCTAATGTTATCTGAGGCAGGTACTTCTTCAACAATGTCAACATTTGTCAACATTGGGTTCTATGTTGTTTTGGATACGCTCCATTGGGTATTCAATGGCCAAGAGCACTGGTGGGTTGGCAGGCCTCGTGTTGATGTTGTCATGTACACTCATCGTATGAGTTAATTGACGAACATTGTTAGCTGGTGTGCTGTTGACAGCTGTAGTTGTGGGCTGCGTAGATTCGGTGAATGCCTGTGTCGAGTTTTCAAGTTCAACAAAATCTACTTTTAGCCAGGAATTAATGTTTTCATTACTGCCCTGTGTCATGAGTTTATTTTTACTGTGGTACAAATGTATCGTAATCACTGGCGTCGTAATCAGATCCTCAACGTGGGCCCCGTGCTTATCTTGCCTGTGTTCAATTAGTTCAAGCCTGTAGTAGTTGAGTAGGCAAGTTCGGAATGCCTCATAATGGAGTGTGTTGTTGAAGGAAACAGTAACACACTGTCCTGAGTTGGTGTGTTTGACGACTAGGCCGTTGGGATTTATGCACTTGGATAGCTTATTCTTCACGGCCCTCTCTTTGTTTAGTGTGTAAGTTTTATTGACAGCCGATCGTAAACCTGAGCGAGTCCTTTCACCATTCACTTCCAATACGGAGCACTCTCCTTCCCCTGACATTATTGCATAATATTACGACTAACTAAACTTGAAGAACGCAGCAATCGCATTGTTGTCTAGCCACGTCGCGGGCAATTTGAGGTCCCGTGGTTGTATCTGACACGCCTCGTGCACTTGATTGGTTAAAATTTAATAGTGTTCAACTATCACTAGAAATGAATATTAGATATTAACACACATTTTTGCGATAATAAACACTTGTATTAATCTAAACACTATTTAACCACATCCTCAGAATCACAACGAGCACATTGATATAAAAATCCATGATAGGTGATTCAGCTTGCAGTAATAATAATCCGAGAAGTAAGAGATACGAAAACACGTCTTCACTCTCCGGCGGGTGTTGAGGGAGAAGCAATGCGGAGGTGCGAGACAGCCAGGGGTATTTCACAAGCTGAAAGAGATCAACTGCAAAACCAGATAGACGAGCTAAAGAAGCAAGTCAAGGCACTGACGCCGACCCAGATCAGCGACAACTGCTGGCGGAAATAAAGGAGATCCAGCAAAACTTCAAGCAAGAAGTGGAACATATGGCCGAGATGAAGAAGGAAAATGAAGAAATTCTACAAGCCATTAAATCAGAGAGAGAACTGCCAAGAGCTGAAATGAAATCAATCCAAAAACAAACCAACAGAAGCCATGCAAGAGAACACAGAGAAGCCGCAAGATGAAACCCAACAAAAAAACAGAGCCGGAGCCGCAAGATAGAACCAGCAGCCGAACCACGACGCCCGAGACAATTAAGGGAAAACCAACATTCCGCCAGTCATCTGAAGAAAACAGAGATGCGTACCCTGACGAAGGCACGGAGTGACCCCGGGGACTACCTTGGAGGAGTGCCTAGAATCGGCAAGATTGGAGGGACTCAGGCGCCAGGAATTCAGAAAGCGCTGGGAAGAAAATGAAAAGAAGAAGCCCAAGAAACTCAGGGAGAAACTGATAAAATACACCCTATGACGTTGATTACGGACCCGGCTACACGTACTATATATAGAAGACGGAGATATCATCGGTATATCGGAGAGAATCATCCCATGGCTGACCGCGGAGGAAGAAATTGAAAGGCAACAGAAACTCAAAATCGAAAGTGAAAAAAGGCGCAAGGAGGAAAATGAAAACATCGAAAAGCTTCTACAGACAATACACAAAAAGGAGGCAAAAAGACCAAATAAACAGTCCTTATAAGGACTGCAACCAGTCGAGCCAGGAGCCTTCACTAACAAAGGAAACCACAAGAGGAGACGGGCACAAAGGATAGCCGCCGATCATTTCCCCAGCTGACGTCACAGACACAAACGCTTTTGTAACCAGTCTGAGGTAGGACTCACTCATAAGAGAGCACAAGACAAAAATAGGGTTAAAAACCCACAAAAACCACGGATCTCAACAATAACCAACGCTTAGGAAGCAGGTTGAACGAGACCGAATTTGGAAGTTTTGTTTTTGAAAATTGGAATTGGACCAACCTTATCTGGCAACAGCTCTCAGTATATAAATCATCAAAAATACACCAGCCTTAACTTGCAACAGCTCTCAGTATATAAATCATCAAAGATATACCAGCCTTAACTTGCAACAGCTCTCAGTATATAAATCATCAAAGATATACCAGCCTTAACTTGCAACAGCTCTCAGTATATAAAACATTAAAGATATACCAGCCTTAACTTGCAACAGCTCTCAGTATATAAATCATCAAAGATATACCAGCCTTAACTTGCAACAGCTCTCAGTATATAAATCATCAAAGATATACCAGCCTTAACTTGCAATAGCTCTCAGTATATAAATCATCAAAGATATACCAGCCTTAACTTGCAACAAGAAATTCAAAGAGAAAAAATTAATATATTAGGTATGTGCGAAACGAGATGGACAGGAGCAGGCATCAAGATACATAAAGATTTTAAGATTATTTATTCTGGAGGTGAAGATCGACATAGGGGAGTGGCAATAATTTTGGACCGGAAAACATCAACGTCTGTTCAGGGATATTGGGCCGTGTCGGACAGAGTTCTACTAGTTAAATTGAGTGGCAGACCTTTTAACATAAATGTTATCCAGGTATATGCCCCAACAGGAGAGTCCAGTGAAGATAGTGTAGAGGAATTTTACCAGATTGACTACATTCTCATTAGCAGAAGATTTAGAAACGCGCTAACAGTAGCAAAAACAGTTCCCAGTGCTGATTGTTATAGTGACCACAGATTACTCACAGGAACATTGAGGATAAAGTTGAAGAAAGTCAAGTATATAACAGGAAACATTAAATATGACTTGTGTACATTGAGTAATGACAAGGAAATACAAAACAAATTCAACATAGAAGTACGGAACAGATTTGAAATATTGTCTGATCTAGAGATCCTATTCCAGGATGTGGATGATCAATGGGAAATGTTAAAGAATTCAATCAATGTGGCTGCAGAAACAACTATTCCAAAATTAAAGAAGGTGGGTCGTAAGAAATGGATGACTGAGGAAATTTTACACTTAATGGAAACAAGAAGACTCAACAAAAATAATCCTGCCAAATATGAATAAATTCACAGACAAGTCAGAATATTATGTAGGAAGGCAAAAGAATCATGGCTTGAGGAAAAGTGCTTAGAAATTGAAAAACAACACAACAGTCAAAATACCAAATTAGTGCACAAAAGAATTCAGGAACTTACTAATAAAAGAACAAGTACATCAACAGGCTGTCTAAAAACTAAAGATGGCAAAATCATAATCGAAAAAGATCAGATTCTACATGTATGGACAGATTATGTGAAAGACCTGTATAATGATAACAGAGAGGAACAGTATGCTATTAGATTTAATAATGAAGGACCAGCAATTTTAAAGATGGAGGTTCAAAATGTTCTTAAGCATATGAAAGCTGGCAAGGCCCCCGGTGCAGATAACATCACAACAGAAATGATTAAAGCTTTAGAAGAATTTGGACTAGAGCAAGTCACTAGACTGCTGAACACATTATATGATACTGGAGATATACCTTCTGAATTATGTAATTCTGTATTTATTGCAATCCCAAAGAAATCAGGAACCTTAGAATGTGATCAACATAGAACAATTAGTATAATGAGTCACATCACAAAGATTTTGTTACGAATTATCATGCAAAGAGTGAGGAAGAAAATACAACCTGAAATAGGGGAAGAACAATGTGGGTTTGTAGAAGGAAAGGGTACAGTAAATGCTGTGTATATGCTGCGAACAGTTATTGAACTGCTTTAGAAGTAAACAAGGATATACATCGTTGCTTTATTGACTACACAAAGGCTTTTGATAGAGTTAGACATGTCAACATTGTGGATATGCTTGCAGATCTACAAATTGATGGGAAAGACATTAGACTTATAAAAAAACATATATTCGAAACAACAAGCTACCATAAGGATTGATAATGAAGTAGGACAATATCAACCTATTAAGAGAGGTGTTAGGCAGGGATGTGTAATGTCTCCAGATCTTTTTTCCCTATACAGTGAAAATATTTTCAGAAATGTAGAAAACCTAAATGGAATCAGCATTGGAGGACGAAACATAAATAACATTAGATATGCAGATGATACAGTATTGATTGCAGACAATGCACAGGATCTGCAACAATTAGTAGACACTGTTGTTGTACACAGTGAGCAGCTGGGGTTGGAATTAAATTGTAGGAAGACACAGGTTATGGTCGTCACTAGGAAGAACGAAGTACCACAATGTAATATACAAGTAAATGGGAATATTCTTCAACAAGTGAATCGGTTCAATTATCTCGGAACAGTCATAACATCTGATGGCAGATGCCTTGAAGAGATTAGAACAAGAATAGCCATTGCGAAAGTAGCCTTTAGCAAGATGAAAAACATTCTGACCAATAAAATGATGTCAATTGAAACGAGAAAAAGAGTGTTGAGGGGATACATAAGCCTGTTCTTTTGTATGGATGTGAAACTTGGACAATGTGTAGTCAAGCTGAAAAACATCTGATGGCTGCAGAAATGTGGTTTCTGAGGAAAATGCAAAGAATACCATGGACAGATAGAAAACCCAATGACCAAGTACTACAAGAGACAAATGAAAATCGTAGATTGATTAGAGAAATTAGACGTAGACAGTCACAATGTTTTGGACATGTTATGAGAAGAAATGGATTGGAGAACTTAGTGACAGCTGGCAAGATCGAAGGGAACAGACCAAGAGGAAGACCGAGAGGAAAATACCTGGATGGCTTGGCCACATGGCATGGACGAGACAGGAACACTGAGCTGATCCACGACTCTGGTGATCGAGTGAAATGGCGAATCATGACCGCCCACGCTTTCCGGCATGGCACATGATTGATTGATTGAACTTGCAACAGCTCTCAGTATATAAATCATCAAAGATATACCAGCCTTAACATGCAACAGCTCCCAGTATATAAATCATCAAAGATATACCAGCCTTAACTTGCAACAGCTCTCAGTATATAAATCATCAAAGAATCAACCTGCAGCACGCCGATCGCTGGAGCTCAAATGGATTCGTCGCCATTCATAAAACCCAGATACCGTAGGTTAGCGTTAAAAACAGGAAAGATTAATTAAATTACGAGGTAGCATTGGAACCTTTAATATTTGAAGATGAAGAAGGAAGAAGGGGAATATTGATCTCCAACAGAGCCTGAATTATAAGAAGCATGGCTTGGATGTAGGAGATATATGGAATCAGTACAAGCAGACCTAACTTGGCGGCAATCGTAGAATGCGCAGCCCGGAACTCCCGAGCGCTAATGTTAAAAGGGGGAGCAGTAGCCTTGTTTTGATGGAGACAGTGTAAATATGCCTCCACAAACAGAGACTAATGGCCCATAGACAAGACATCACCTTGTGTTTTCATGGAGATTGTTCGAACTGAAAACTATAAACATTTGTTTGATTCTTTGTGCTGGGTAGATGGACAATTTAACTTGAAATACGTTCATAAGCAAGAGAAACATGGGAGTAGCGAAGCTAAGCTGTGAAAATAATAAATACGCTTGTTCTCTGGAACTTGTGATAAATCAAGCGGAAAGGATATACAGGCAGAAGCTATTTTGAAAGAAATAAACGCAACCGAAAGAATGAAAGATACACATCTATCATCATCATCATCATCATCATCATCATCATCATCATCATCATCATCATCATCATCATCATCCAGTGCCTTGCCGGCTGGCGTGGGCGATCATGCTCCTCCACACATTACGATCTACCACGGCATGAATCAATTCTTGTGTTGATTCCCTTCAGTGCCATGACACAGATCACCCGTTGCATGAGGCACTGGACGCCGTTAAGAGTCAGCGACTGATAAGAGGGAAATCATGGATGGCTCAGGCGGAGGATACGATCAGACAGGTGTGCCCCTTGGAGAACATTAGGCGAGGAGAGGAGTGGGTCAGAGTGCCAGCGGAGCAGTCAGACTTGTGCAGAGTTATAATCACATTGAGCCGGGAGTGCAGGGAGTGGCCAGCAGGGGCCACGGAAGTGGAAATCCTGCAACTAATTCAGGATAATGCTCGCTCGGGTGATGTGAATATCTACACTGATGGGTCGGTTTTGAGAGGTAGGAGAAGTGCCTGGGGGTTCCTAGCAAAAGCTAATGGTCGACGTTTGGTGCAGGAGAGCCTGGCATATGATACCACAACATCTAGCTTAAGAATGGAGGTAGAGGCAGTCAGTGCAGCTTTCCGCTTGATCGGGAATACGACACACACACACACACACACACACACACATCGTGATTGTAGGAAGGTGAGGACAGGCAAGCTTCGGGCAGAGTGGCTTGCTTTGCTTCGGAGGTCACGGGTGGCAAGCATCGCCTGGATTTTTTCTCCGGGGCATGCCGGTGTGCTGGGGAATGAACAGACGGACAGATTGGCTGGTTCTGCTAAACTTGGTGGAGTTTTGATGCATGAAAAGGCAGACGTGGTTGCGGCCTTGTGGGAGCACGTGTACACCTCAGCGGAGCAAATGGATCACCATGGTCTGGCAAGAATGAGACGGCGGGGAGTGACGAGGGGATCTGGTCGACGCTTAGAGGAAAGGCGAGACGGACATATAATCAGATTGCTACTGCTACTATTGGTGCTGGAACTCTTCGCTTGCTGCTGAGGATGGGGACGGAGCGCTTATGGGATTGCCCCGAATGCTGTGATGTCGATTCCTAAATCATCAATCAATCAATCAATCAATCAATCAATCAGTGCCATGACACAAGACTGTCAAGAATCTTCTCAAGCTGTCTTCCTCTATCTCTCTTTCCGCAAATATTTCCGGTTGTCACAACACATTCTAAAACATCTTGCTTATGATCGAGAGATTTTCCGGAAGGTTGTGGGAGCGAGATTCTGCAAACGACATGCTACTGACTGAATGAATGAATGTTAAAACTATATAACACACTTGGAGTATGCTGATGACAAGGTCGGTGATTTAACACACTTGGAGAACGCTGATGACAAGGTCGGTGATTTAACACACTTGGAGTGCGCTGATGACAAGGTCGGTGATTTAACACACTTGGAGTGTGCTGATGACAAGGTCGGTGATTTAACACACTTGGAGAACGCTGATGACAAGGTCGATGATTTAACACACTTGGAGAACGCTGATGACAAGGTCGGTGATTTAACACACTTGGAGAACGCTGATGACAAGTTCGGTGATTTAACACACTTGGAGAACGCTGATGACAAGGTCGGTGATTTAACACACTTGGAGAACGCTGATGACAAGGTCGATCATTTAGTCTCTACACCGACACTAGGCTGGACTGAAACGCTGACTTCTCGTTCAGAAAGACATGGCAAATACTGAGTGACAATTGCCTAGAAAGCCAACCTGGGGTTGATTGTAAAGACCTGACATGGGTCCGCCACATGTAAAGATCTGCAATTGACCCGCCACATGTTAAGACCTGCAATGGGCATTCCACATGTAAAGGCTACAACCCTCAGACACACGGCTCAGTTGGTCATTGTCTACTAGTTGCCATGAAGTTGCCGAGCACAACTATCACTCTCACTTTCACTGCAATAGTTTTGTGCTGGTCAAATCAACGTTTCATTTGCGATAAAATACAATGACAGCTACTTCTGAGCTATGGGCTGTTTGGGGCACTTGCGTGTATTATATATATATTAATATCCAGTGGTTTACCACGAAGCTTCACTAATAACACTATCTGAGATTGTCTAAAATCTTTTAATTGTTTTTGCATTCTGTTTAATCAAAATTATAATAGCTACTACTTTATATTCGTCCCGATCTACCTCATGTTGTATGCTGTTTGTTGTTGGAGTGGCTGAGAGGTTTAACATACTTAAACATTCACCTAAGACCACGGCGGGGTAGGTTCGACCATATTGTTGACTTCTTGTTCAGAAAGCAATGGAAAATTACTGAATGTAACATTATCTGGTAAATGACACAGCCAGTAAGGAAATAAGGTGGTTGCATCGTCGTGCAAATGGATATGCAATTTGTGTTTGGTTTCATTAATAGAAAAAAAGGTGATGGGAGATAATGCCTTTAACATTAGTTTTCAAAAAGTTACAGGTTTATCTCCCTTTTTATGTTCCCGTCTCTGCCCTTGACACATTAGATACTATCCTGATTAGCTGAACTGAAACCAATGATGCTCTTACTCCAGACAGAAACACAGGCATTAAGTGACTTATCTTCTGTATCACCAACACGTTGACAGCCATGACACCAACCTAGTAGTAGTAGGTCTCTTTCGGGAGGCACCTGACAGCACCGCTAGTGACTGTATAGTCGAGTGCGAGAGTTACAATCCTTGTCACAGTTTCCGCATCTGTAAGACGAGGCACCAACATAAGACGTAACAATAATGACTATCTTCACTATACACTACTTACTAAGGATATGATTTCCATTTAAGTGTAAACGTCGCGTGGGAAAATGAGAGCAGAATATTAACATTGAAAAGTTAGTTAGTTAGTTAGTCGACAGATCATCCTCATTGCACATCGAACCATTCAGTCCATAAGTGCTCGGATCCCCTCCTCAGCAAATCCCGCAGCGTGTAGCGGCTAACGACGCCAGTTCTGTGTTGGTTTATCAATCTTCTTTGGCTTCCTGCGTAGTGTTCTTGTTTGGCCACCCCTCTTTTAATTTGCTGTTTTCGCAGTCTGGCCATGGTTGTAGATTCACAGTCATCACTTGGATCATGCAAGTCTTACTTCTCATAGAGCATTCAGAATGTCAGCCTGGTCCATGGCACGTCCGCCCTCCATAGTAGCCTCACCTGCGAGCTTGTCAGCCCGCTTATTTCCTTGGACTCCCGCATGCCCTGGCACGAAGATGAAACTAATCTTTGTCAGCCGAGACCGCTCCAGAGGCAGCAACCATTCTCTTCGGATCGACCCCTCCTCTATCCTCTTGATCATGTTCATTGAGTCGCTAAGGAAACATGCCCTAGTGAATGTCTGTGTCTCGAGCCATGTTATTGCTTTACTTACTGCCATGACTTCCATAGTCAGGCTACTTGTGGTTTCAGTGAAAGCACCAGAGTCCTCCTTCACAATTCTCCCTCCGGCCCGAGCTGTAAAGGCCCATGAGCTTCTCACATGTCGGACGACCGACCCATCTGTGTAGATGACCGCATCACCGTCTAGCGAATTCTCGAAAATCAACGCTTGTACTTCAGCCTCCACAGCAGCCGGATTTTCTTGTCTGCATTTTCTATCTAGTTGGATGCAAACTGAAAAGGATGTGCAGAAATCTGTTGGCACTTGCACCCACTCCTCGCCAGGTTCTAAGTCCTCAAGTGAACACACCTGTTGAAGAATGTCTTCGGCTTGACCCATCCACGACCGTCCTCTTTTTAACCTGCTGCCCTTCACCTTCATAATTTCACTATGCAGTGGATGTTGTGTGTTTGCGTTAACTCTGAGGTAGGTGCGTGCCCTGCAAACTTGTATTATCTCTTCAATGGTTGGAAAATCAAGAAGGTAGTGCCTCGCCCTGCATGCTGTATCTCTTGTACATCCAAGAATAATGCGCATAGCTTCATTCTGTATCCTTTCCATCCTTTCTATCTGCTTACGGCTGAGAGTCAGGATTGCCATTGCATACTCCAAAACAGACATGACCAGCCCCTCGTACAGAAGACATAGATGGCGCTGCTCACAGTTTGCTGCCGCCATCACCCGCATCGCAGCCAAACCCCGCTTGGCCTTTGTTATCATCTGGTCTATGTGCTCATTATAAGCAAGGCTTCGATCAAACCGTATCCCCAGGTAATTCATTGCCTGCGTTCTTTCCACCGTCTCTGAACACAGCATTACAGTTGGTGTTGGAGTGTTGACAATATATTCAATAACATTGAAAATAGTAAACAGATTAGCCACTACTTTGTTTAGTCTTTAAAAGAAAATTATCAGAAGGAAAAGTATTACTTTATACTAACTAAAGTAAAATAAAAAGTCACGAGGCAGGAACCTGGAATGGGTCACTGATAAGGCCATTTCATGTTATAGGCTCGAGTGTGCGGGGAAATAGGTGGCCCGTCGTTTCATCAGTTACCTGGCGGCGAAGCCAGGCTTCGAACTCTCAGACTACCGCGCCCATGACATTGTCAGTATAGCTCCCTATCAACAACGCTACCGCACTCACTACCTAAAGTTAGTGTCTACAACATAAATGTTGTGAAAATCAAAGCTACAACATTGTGAGTAAATTGATCACATGGCGGTTGAGGGAGGGGTTTCATTCTTCTTCTCCTATACCGTAATTCCACATTTGAGCCACGGAGGCACAGTTGCATGCAGCGATGGAAGTCAAGAACTCATCCAATAATTCCAAGAGCCACTGAAGGATGCGACGTTATTAACCACGTTCCGAATGGATAGATAGCATTCGGAAGACGCGCCTCATATCAAACACTTGCATGTACTTAAAGAACATCCATGAGTTAGGGGTAACGAATACACAAACCAGTTAGCAAATATTGCACCAACACAAACGGGAAGAAGCATGGGCATGGCTGATATAATCAATACAGTACGGACTCATTTGTCGGATTCTGTCGAGACACAGACGCTAGCCCGACTGCACGAACTATGGATAAAGCCCGGCCAAGCACCCCTCATGGGAAAGAGAGGAGAGGTGATTCTCAAATCCTCATAAAAACAATGGGCAGACATGTTTTGGGATGGCTGCTGCATCGGAGGAATAAGCACACAGGGGAAGGCCAAGTGTGCAGTGACGTCGTTCGACGTAACATAACATAACATAACATAAAAAAAAGTATCGTTGTCATATCATTCATCTTCCTAAACCAGAAAATTTTTCCATATTTCACAACTGACATGACCAAAGCAAGCAACTTTTCAACGGACAACTGTGTTGAATAAAGGAATCGTGGCCAGGAAATTGGCCAAACCAGGCAATTTATCCATATTTCAAAACTGCTACGATAAAATCAGAAATTATTTTGATATGTCACATCTGACATTGTCAAATCAGACAAGTTGTCTGTATTTCGCTACTGACATGACCAAACCAAGCAAATTTCCATATTCTACAATCAACATGACCAAACCAAGCAATTTCTCCATATTCCACAACTGTCATGACAAAAATCAAGCAAATATTCCATATTCGACAACTGACACTACCTTACCAAGCAATTTTTCTATATTTCACGACAGACACGATTTTATGTGTATTAGAAATACCACAATGTGATATACGAGTAAATGGGCATATTGTTAAGCAAGAGAATCAATACAGTTATTTCGGAACAGTCATAACATCTGATGAGAGATGCCTCGAAGAGATTAGAACAATAATTGCCATTGCGAAGGTAGCCTTTTGCAAGATGGAAAACATTCTGACCAATAAAAAGATGTCAATGAAAAAGAGTGTTGAACTGCTACACAGAACCTACACTTTTATATGGATGTGGAGCGTGGACAATGAGCAGCCAAGCTGAAAAACATCTTATGGCTGTGGAAATGTGGTTTCTGAGGAAAATGCAAAGAATACCATAGACAGGCAGAAAAACAATGAACAAGTCCTTCAAGAATCAAATAAAGATCGTAAACTGATTAGAGTCATTAGACGTAGACAGTGAACATTTTTTGGGCATGTTATAAGAAGAAATGAATTGGAGAACTTGGTGACAATTGGCAAGTTCGAAGGGAAGAGACCAAAGGGAAGACCGAGAAGTAAATACCTGGATGACTTGGCTGCATGGCACGGTCGAGACAGGAACACGGAGCTGATCCACGACTCTGGTGATCGAGTGAGATGGCAGAACATGACCTCCCACGCTTATCGGCAAGGCACATAATGGATGGAATTATTCCCCCGAAAAAGACATTTGTTTTACCCCATAGTCACTCAAGGCCTATGGTAAGACAACGACAAACAACAAGACCATAAATAAGACAATAATGCAATTACTGAATGTCATTAATGTTAGATAATGTCGCTTGTCGTTCCGGGGGGAAACGTGGAATCAACAAGCACACCTTTAAGATCCTTCTTATACTTTGGAACTATTGTCAGACCTTTGTCTCCACTCCCCCGTTCTGTCTTCTACTCTCTCTCTCTCTCTCTCTCTCTCTCTCTCTCTCTCTCTCTCTCTCTCTCTCTCTCTCTCTCTCTCTCTCTCTCTCTCTCTCTCTCTCTCTTATTCCTTCATAACATACCCTGACAACAGTTTCCTCCAACAATTAATAAAATATTTATTGCTGAAAACTATGTCAGTTGTATGTATTGAATGTGTATATGTAATTTGTAGTGTCTTCTATTGTGAGTCGAGATAGGACTCTGGAATTCGTATGTGCCGTATCATATCTCCCATCCGTATACGGCCATGCAACAAGACATCACACATATATGGACAGCTCTCACCCTGGATGCCCCTTTCCGCCTGAGTCTGGTCGTATTCCAATCTTTAGAAAAATGTTCAACGTCTGATCACCATGATATAATGCGATTACGATAAGTTTCTGAAGTAGAAAGATTTCCCTTTTTGGACGTTAATAAAATCCATCACTGAAAACACATCACCACTGTCTAACATTGTCTAGATCTACTATAAATGTTTTACACACTGTCTCCAGTTAGTTAATTAACACTTTTGGTAAGCATGGAAACGATTCGCGAATTATCCATTGTTTCTTTTATATTAGTCTACAGTGCAAATGTATGCAATTTAATGTAGCTCTGCCTTCAGCAGTTTAATCGTCCTTTTCCATTTACTTTCGTTACCTGGATATTCTTTTTTTATACAGAGTTCATTTCTGGGCGATTGGGTATCTCGTCTCACGATTAGAACATATCTATGTTCTTAGTTGTTCTAGTGCAGTCCTGTATCTCCGCACAAGTGAAGTAAATTTCTTATCTTCTCTGAGTATGTTGTCACCGCCTCACCTTTATCAGTATTAATTAAAGGGCTGCAACTCCAGCCCAAGGGATAGAAGTGAGTCACTCAAGGCCCGAGTAATCTAGAGCCTTCTCGAAGTACTGGTCATTGAGTCCATGGTTCCGTGGACACTGACGTGGCCCGCCTATTGCGGGGTCCACGGGGAACTCGGACAGAGTTGCCACCCGTGTCGGATTGGGACACGTGTGGACCGGCAGAGGACAGACGGACTTCAGAGAGGCAACAGGGCCTGCCTTAGAGGGACTCAATAGATATCAATAGATCTATATATACATAGGCTAGATAGTTTGCTAGACTGTTGTATGATAACTATGTGTTTGATGTTAACTATCTGTGATATGTAATATAGCGCGGGTTGTTAACCCACTGCGCCAAAGCACTGTATATTGAAAAACAATAAATGTTCGATACCATCTTGAACGAAGTTATTGTTGCCTGTGTGAACCCGAGCTCAGATACCTAGATAAGAGCAAGACGATGACAGGCTTTTTGGGGGCTCGTTTTCCGGTTTTGGCATAAGATCAAATGTTACAGAACTATTAATTGCCATGTAAAATCACGAAATTGATTTTTGTACCACAAATTGTTAACTTTACAAGTTTAAAAAAATTAGTAGCTATCTAGCAATAAAATAGAATTAATCTGAGTCCCTCAGCAGTGTCTCAGCAGTGCCTCAGCAGTGTGTCTCTCATTATTGTCATTACTGTAAACTATTTTTGACATGACTGTGACATTTTTTGACTGTTACTAATGTTTTCTCACTCTACGAGCAGATTGTTCAGCGAATAGTGGCGCGTGCAACCTATGTAACCTTTCCAACAGTGGTGAGAGTACAAGACAACATCGGCGAGTTCTGGGATTAAAAGCTAAGTTTCATATCATACCCATTGCAACTCTAAGCTGTACTTCTCACCTTCCATCAATGTATCATTTTGCTTTGCATTGATTTGTTTGTATATTCATGACCTTTTAACCAACATAACCTTGCATTTTGATTTACAAATTTAATAATTAAGGGAGATAACTAAATTTTCTACTCCCCAACATTTTTTCTAAGGGATTTAACTTTATAAACAGTACCAACAAGGAAAACACAAAATGGCTAGCTTAGATAAATGCATCGAGCAAGGAATAAAATTAGGTTATAAAGAAGAGAAACTGTCAGAACGGGCACAGAAAACGCACTCAGAAAACATTGCCCGTGAAGAAAGAGCGATAGAACGAGAGGAAAAACAAAGGCAAATGCAGGCAGAAGAAAAGAAATTGCAAATGGAGGCAAGAAGAGAAGAAAATGCAAATGCAAATGGAGGCAGAAGGAAAGAAATTGCAAATGGAGCTAGAGGCGGCGGCCAAACAAGCCCAATTGAATGCCGATACACAAATAAAACTAAAACAGATGGAGATTGAGTCCAACGCAGAAATATCTGTGAATAAGCTAAAAAGCAAAGAAGAGGAACAAAAATATAACAAGTATAAAGGCCTCGTGAAGGCGTTCTGCTCAGGAGATTCCATCAGCGCCTACTTGGAAAATTTTGAGTGTTTAATGTCCTACCATAAGATCATAAAATCAGATTGGGCATTTATTTTAATGAGAAACTTAGCTCTTGAACCTTTAAAAGTAATAGAGACAGTGCCACAGGAAATGCGAAAAGACTATGACTATTTAAAACAACGCAGAGAGACATGCTCTCACATAAGAATTAGTCTGAAGCAGACTAATATCACCTGGTTATATATCACCCACAGGTTCTACGACAAAAACTCAGGACATTGTCATCGTCTTGCTCTTATCTAGGTATCTGAGCTCGGGTTCACACAGGCAACAATAACTTCGTTCAAGATGAAGTCAGATTACCTTAAGATAAGCTAGATTACCTTATATTATCTATGTTAGTCCCTGAATCGAAATACACAAGCACATAAGCACCAAGGTCCTGTCACCGCCTCACCTTTATCAGTATTAATTAAAGGGCTGCAACTCCAGCCCAAGGGATAGAAGTGAGTCACTCAAGGCCCGAGTAATCTAGAGCCTTCTCGAAGGACTGGTCATTGAGTCCATGGTTCCGTGGACACTGACGTGGCCCGCCTATTGCGGGGTCCACGGGGAACTCGGACAGAGTTGCCACCCGTGTCGGATTGGGACACGTGTGGACCGGCAGAGAACAGACGGACTTCAGAGAGGCAACAGGGCCTGCCTTAGAGGGACTCAATAGATATCAATAGATCTATATATACATAGGCTAGATAGTTTGCTAGACTGTTGTATGATAACTATGTGTTTGATGTTAACTATCTGTGATATGTAATATAGCGCGGGTTGTTAACCCACTGCGCCAACGCACTATATATTGAAATACAATAAATGTTCGATACCATCTTGAACGAAATTATTGTTGCCTGTGTGAACCCGAGCTCAGATACCTAGATAAGAGCAAGACGATGACAATGTCCTGAGTTTTTGTCGTAGAACCTGTGGGTGATATATAACCAGGTGATATTAGTCTTCTTCAGACTAATTCTTATGTGAGAGCATGTCTCCCGGCCGTACTAAGACGCTTCCGAAAGATACTCTGACATAAGACAGATGAGTTCACTAAAGTCTAAACGATTAGCTGAAAGAAGGAAATGGTAACAGCAAAGCACAGACACCTAGTTCACTACGCTAGATTACTAAGCTAAAGCTAGATTACCTTATATTATCTATGTTAGTCCCTGAATCGAAATACACAAGCACATAAGCACCAAGGTCCCATCGTCTCTAAACAATTTGGGACCTAATATTTCTCTTCTTATTAAGGACGCATAGAACCGTTCCTTCCAGATGGAATCGCTGGTCTCACACTAAACAGAAAACCCAGTTTCCAACTATTTATACCGTATTTCCAATTCTCCGTTCTCTTTTGATGTCTCTACATCAACAATCGAATTTGCCGTTTTCTTCACATCAAAAGTCTGTGAAGTCCGCTCCGTCCCGTTCCTCCGCTGGTTCCCGCGTTCCCCACTCGTCGTACATCAAACAGTTCTAACTCTTTGATCAATGCCTTCGTGTTTTCCACAACCCGATGTCTCCGCGTTGTTTTGTCCGGTGAAATCGGCAGTCAATGACCCCTGATAACAACTGTATCTGACTTCTATACCAATCGGTCAATGACCGTCACTTTGTCCTCGCTCAAGACTGAAATGCTCGATTGTTATTCCATCCTCATACATTGCAAGCAATTTTATATTTTAGTTTATCGGGGAATCACTAAACTCGCAGTATCCCGTGACATAGGCCCCCTCTTAAGAGAGTTGACCGCGTCGACTCTTCCTCACTGGAGTTTTGATTCCTATGATCCACCAACCTATTCCTCTTCCTCTGGAGCTGGATGTCTAGATAGGAAATCCGCTCCTACATTCTCCTTACCAGGGATGTACTCCCCTGTGAAGTTGTACGGCTGTAGTAACAACGACCATCGCATCAACCGTGCGTTGAGCTTCTGCGAAGTAGCTAGGAACATCAAGGGTTGATGATCTGACTGTACCCTCACATGGATCACCTCCTCATCAAGTAGGCGATCTCACTGACAGCCTATTATACTACTCATGACCGACACTAGTGTTGGCACATCGCCCCTGTACGTCCGGTCGACCTACTTTCGACTTGCGTAAGCGACGGCTCACAATACAGACGGATCGTCCCATCCTGACTGTAACACTGTCTCCATGTCCTCTTGGTTTGACCAGGCTTTGCATCTGGGGATGTTCCGCCTCGTCCGCGTTGGACAGAATCGTCTTCCCCAAAACTCCTGGACTTTTCCTTCCAGGACCATCTCGGGCGATATTGGATCTGGTCAGCCAATCTTCGGTTGGAGTCCTGGGTATTTCCCGACGTTACCCACCCCTTCTGAACTTGGTTACTAGTGAAGGTTTCACTCTTGTCCTTTCCCTGACGTGTGATTTCCCTCCTCCCTTCGTTGGGTAAATCTGACCTATCACGTACTTTCCCATATGCCCTCCTATGTAGTACTGGCGATCTCTGGTCTTCGTCTGGACCTGTAACCTTTTTCCCAATGGCTGCCATCACCATAAAGTGCGAAGCTTTGCTCTCGGATCTCTCCTCATATTTCTTAATGAGATGCCTAGGGAGATTTTTCAGTTCTTCCCCGATCCGGATTTTGTAGATGTTTTTGGACACCACCTTTACCACAGGATAAGGTCCTTTCCATCCTACTTGGAGTATATTAGTCTCTTCTGGACCCCATACTTCCACTTGGTCTTCCACCTTAAGAGCTATTTTACTCTTAGTCCGATTGTTGGGTGGTGCTTTCTGGCACTCTGAACAAGACTTCACTAACCGGCGTACATCTCCGGTCATTCCTTGCCAGCAATAATGGCCGGAAATTTGCTGCAACGTCTCTTTGACACCCATATGTCGATTCTCGGCTATGGTGTGTCCACTCTGAAGAATGTGAGGACGGTGGGTCTCTGGGACCACCCACTGCTCGTGCAGTCTGTCTCCCCTTCCAGCTCTCCGATAGAGCAGTCGATTCTTCAGAAAGTACTGTCCCCGTTTTGGTGGCTCAGCACTTCTTTGTAGCTTCCTGTAGCAAGGACGCAACGTAGTATCCTTCCTCTGGGCAGTATGCAATTCCCCTAGCACTGAGTTGTCGCATAGTGTCTCTGCCTCTTCTTTCTTCCCTTGAGATCCACTGGCTACGGCTCCCCTGTGGGCGGGCTGTTTGGGCACCCCCAAGAACACGTATTTCGTACCAATGATCACTGGGAATAGGGAGTCAGCTAATACAGCTGCAGGAATAATGCCCGTGACGTACCTGGACTTAATCTCCACCTTGGCGATTGGCAGCGTCATGGTAACAGCACTCCTCATTGCCGGCTGTATCTCAATGGTCTCCCCTGTAAGTTGGTCTGGCCGTACCAGGCTGGCATCTATCACAGCTTCCCCGTCCAAACCTGTATCGTAGAGACAAGCAACCTGCTGGCCATTGACTTCAATCAGTTCGACCACAGGTGGCCTCTCTTGGTCCAGAATTCCTTCCACGACCTCGACCCTTTCGGTGTATTCCTCTTTTGGTTCCTCGAGGTGTGTTGTGAAGTTGCCGTCTTTTGCCTTGCATTTGCAGTCTGCAGTATTATGTGCTTTCGACCTGCATTGTGTGCACCATTTTCCCTTCCAAGCTTTCCGTGTGCTTTCTTTGTTCAGAGCTTCTTCGCCGACCTCAGCCTTGTCTGTGATCACCTTCTTAGGAATCACTTGGCATGCCGCGAAGTGATAACTTTTCGGTTTCGATCTGCAGTCTTTTGTGTTGTGAGAGGGCGACTTGCAGATCGAACACCACTTCTCCAGACCACGGTCGTTTCGCTGGAGAATTCGAGGTGCTCTTGTTTCCTTCCTTCACCTTCTCTGAACTCTCCATTGACGTCTTCATGTAAGGTTCCACTTTTTCTCCTTCCCAGTTCTTAGATTTCTTTCGGTCTTGTTTCTCCTGTCCTTTTGTTTGCGTACTTAGTTCTGCAGCCTCCCCATGTACTTCTACGAATCTTTCCGCCAGCTTATTCACATCATCAAGCCGTTCCGCCCCTTGTTCTCCTAAAAATGTCTTCAGTGGTTCTGACATTTGCTGTCGCATCTGGTCTACTACCATCAGCTCTTCCAGACTCTCATAGTCCCGCTTGAACTCTGCCAAATCCATCCATTTTTGGAGGTATGATTTCAGCCTTAAACTGTAGGCGGCGAATAGCTCTCCCGGCTCTCTTCTTGCCGATCGAAACTTCTTCCGATACGTTTGTGCGGTGATCTCATAGTGTTTCATCAAAGCTGCTTTTTAATTCTTCGTAGTTGTTTTCATGTCCTGGGGGTAGGCGTGTGTAAACCTCGAAACCCGAACCTCGTAATCCCTGGGATAATTTAAGATTCCATCGGCTTCTATCCAGCCCATTAGCGACTGCCATGGCCTCAAAGCGATTCGCGTATTGGTCAAATCGTTCTTTCGACCCCTCATAAACAGCTAAGGGAAACTTCATAGCATGGTATCCATGTCCACTCATGTTGGTTGAACCATGTGAAGATAATCCTCCTTCTGCTCCATCTATTTCTCCCTTAGTTTGTATTTTGAGTTCTAGTTCTCGCATGCGGTATTCATGTTCTCTTATCTTGTTGGCCTCTTCAGCTTGCAACCTCTTGTTGTCCTGTTCGATTTCCAGTCTCTTGGTGGTATGTTCCATGTCCAGTCTCTTGGCCTCCTGTTCCATCTTCTTGAGCTCTAGCTCTGCCTTTCGATCCTCTCTTTCTGCTTGACGATGCTCTCTTTCTACCCCCTGTATATACTTAGATAGTGTTTGTCCAGGCAACCCCATCGCTTCACCCCTTTCCCTCAATTCTTCCATCTCTAGTTTATGAGTGGCCATTCTTAAAGTAGGTGAGTCAGAAGGATGAGTAAAGAGACCCTAATGCAGTAAGTACGTACTCAATATCTAAAATAAATATCTATCTATATATTATTTAGTATATATATCTAGGTCTATAGTTATATAAATATTTATTTATCTACGACACCACACAGTACACCACAACCAATCTCTCAACCACAAGAGGAGATTTAGGATAAATACCTATGTAGACGTGTACAAGTGTGCACAAATAGGTAATGTATCTTAGCACCTATCCACATTCATCCTGTCTGGATCTTTATTTTCCCGACAATAATGTTCCCATATATCCAATGGACGTCCCTCCATTAAAAGTCATCAATATGTATACTCATAGGTATATACCAATATGTAGGTACCAATATGCAAGGTACCCCGCTATGCATGTACCCTGCTAGGCAGTTACCCTGCTATGCATGTAACCTGCTATGCATTTACCACGCTGGTCAGTTACCTTGCTGCTCCACCATTTAATGTCGCTTGTCGTCCCGGGAGGAACGTGGAATCAACAAGCACACCTTTAAGATCCTTATACTTGGAAATTATTGACAGACTTTTGTATACACTCCTCCGTTCTGTCTTCTACTCTCTCTCTCTCTCTCTCTCTCTCTCTCTCTCTCTCTCTCTCTCTCTCTCTCTCTCTCTCTCTCTCTCTCTCTTATTACTTCATAACATACCCTGACAACAGTTTCCTCCAACAATTAATAAAATATTTATTGCTGAAAACTATGTCAGTTGTATGTATTGAATGTGTATATGTAATTTGTAGTGTCTTCTATTGTGAGTGCGAGATAGGACTCTGGAATTCGTATGTGCCGTATCATATCTCCCATCCGTATACGGCCATGCAACAAGACACCACACATATATGGACAGCTCTCACCCTGGATGCTCCTTTCCGCCTGAGTCTGGTCGTATTCCAATCTTTAGAAAAATGTTCAACGTCTGATCACCATGATATAATGCGATTACGATAAGTTTCTGAAGTAGACAGATTTCCCTTTTTGGACGTTAATAAAATCCATCACTGAAAACACATCACCACTGTCTAACACTGTCTAGATCTACTATAAATGTTCTACACACTGTCTCCAGTTAGTTAATTAACACTTTTGGTAAGCATGGAAACTGTTCGTGAATTATCCATTGTTTCTTTTATATTAGTCTACAGTGCAAATGTATGCAGTTTTATGTCGCTCTGCCTTCAGCAGTTTAATCGTCCTTTTCCATTTACTTTCGTTACCTGGATATTCTTTTATTTATACAGAGTTCATTTCTGGCGATTGGGTATCTCGTCTCACGATTAGAACATGTCTATGTTCTTAGTTGTTCTAGTGCAGTCCTGTATCTCCGCACAAGCGAAGTAAATTTCTTATCTTCTCTGAGTATGTCCTGAGTTTTTGTCGTAGAACCTGTGGGTGATATATAACCAGGTGATATTAGTCTGCTTCAGACTAATTCTTATGTGAGAGCATGTCTCCCGGCCGTACTAAGACGCTTCCGAAAGATACTCTGACATAAGACAGATGAGTTCACTAAAGTCTAAACGATTAGCTGAAAGAAGGAAATGGTAACAGCAAAGCACAGACACCTAGTTCACTACGCTAGATTACTAAGCTAAAGCTAGATTACCTTATATTATCTATGTTAGTCCCTGAATCGAAATACACAAGCACATAAGCACCAAGGTCCCATCGTCTCTAAACAATTTGGGACCTAATATTTCTCTTCTTATTAAGGACGCATAGAACCGTTCCTTCCAGATGGAATCGTTGGTCTCACACTAAACAGAAAACAGAGTTTCCAACTATTTATACCGTATTTCCAATTCTCCGTTCTCTTTTGATGTCCCTACATCAACAATCGAATTTGCCGTTTTCTTCACATCAAAAGTCTGTGAAGTCACGTATTCGCTCCTGTCCGCTCCGTCCCGTTCCTCCGTTGGTTCCCGCGTTCTCCACTCGTCGTACATCAAACAGTTCTAACTCTTTGATCAATGCCTTCGTGTTTTCCACAACCCGATGTCTCCGCGTTGTTTTGTCCGGTGAAATCGGCAGTCAATGACCCATGATAACAACTGTATCTGACTTCTATACCAATTGGTCAATGACCGT